>JAOTIZ010000001.1:25507345-25526067 GCA_027123425.1 Erythroxylum panamense | reverse complement strand
ACAAATGCCTATTTCAATCCATTTTCTGCACAGAAAAAACCGTTCTGCAAAACAATTAACAGGCAAAAACGATCAAACATCCTTAAAAACACTTTGCTGTAAACCCAATAAACACTCCTAAATTCACCAGATACTCTTCTTATCAAGTCAATAGAACTAGTCACGTAAACCGCTTTAGCAGAACACTGGGCTTATGAAGGCATTAGACACATGGATATGACTTTGATTTCTTTTATATTTAATTAAATTTACTTTAATCTTTTAAAAATTTTCATTTATTTTATTAAAATAAATAATTTTATGGATACATTAATTATTTTAAATATTAAATTAAAATTTTATTTAAAATTCATTTATTTTGATGATATTTTTAATTTGGTTATATTATTTAATAATTATTAAATTGATTTAACTACAAAATTAAATAAATTATAAAATTAAATAAAATTATTTATAATTTTTAATATATAAAATAACTAAAAGTTGATAGCAAGAGAAAGTACAAAAATAAAAAAATAAAAACCACATTTGTGGTTTTTATAAACTTACAAATAGAAGAAACCAAAATTAAAAATTCAAACCAGATACTTAACATATAAAACATGGGTAATGTTCAATAGTTTAAAGAGTTTAGTAATAGTGAAGAATTTCTGAATTTATGTAGTAATGTCGATATTTTTTATGGTCCTTTGAGAATGGTAAGACATCATTTACGTAAATTAATGCATTGTAAAAAATAGACTTATAAATTTTGGTCATTATTTTTGAAATAGTGATGAGCCGATTTTGGGTCCAAATGACATAACAATCTATTATGTGTTGAGAATACATAATATAGTTTTGTATCTCTTGATTGGTTGAATATCATGTTGCCAAAATTCTACCTTAAAATCAAATATTGAAAAGATAACAACTCTTAAAATTACAGATTTCAATGCCCTTTTTCTTTTTTCTACTAAGATCCAAATACTGATAAAGTTTCAGTGAAATTTGGAAAGTAGGAATTTTTAACTGGGAAGTTAAATAGTAAATACTTATACAAAAATCTTAAAGGACGAGGGAAGATGACAAATGATATAATGGCAAAAAACAGAAAAAGGGACCACTTGCGCAAATTTAGGGATTTTGGTACGGTTTCAAGAATAGCGACTATGGATTTTACTGAAAGATAAATTAATACATTTACAAAGTTTTCTTTGTTGAATTTTTATATTTTTATTAGAAATTTATTAATTACTAATTTTTAAGTTTTTTTAGAATATAAGTAATAATTTATTTAATCCAAAAATAAAAAAATATAGTGATTATTGAGCGACTAATCTTACAAACATGTATAAAAAACCAACTAAAACATCAGCCTTTTTCTATAACTTCAATTGCTATCTGATTTGGTTAGAATTGAAGAGTAAATAAGGAGCCGACATGGTCACCATTCTTAACTTGAAGTAACTTCATCCACCTGTATCTCTTATAATCTTTTAATTTCTAAAGATCTTCATATTTCATATTCTCTATATAAAATGCATTAATATAGTAAAATTAGCCTTGAACACTTTTCGATCTTCTTTGCAATTCCGCTCGGTCCATTTATCTATGACAAGTAGTCCATCCAATTGTCTTATTTTAGCATATATAAAGAAAAGACACTACAAGAAAAGTAAAAATTAGCAACAAAAAATTACTGACAAAAAATATACCGTTATAAATTATCGACGAAATATTTTTTGTGGAACATATCGGAAATAATAGGTCTAAAATTTAGAGTTTTATCTCATCTTCGATACATAGCTTTTACCTATAAAAGAATGCTTTTAGGAAGTTCAAGATCCCCATATCAGTCCAGAAAGAGGGGAGTTTGATGAGTGACCAAGTAATAGCTGTGCAGTAGTAAAGTTGTGTGACTTGTGCAGTTCCCATCTAATCTCATCTTCTGTGTCTGAATGAAGTGCTTTAGAGCTAAAATGAAATTCCAAAGTTCTACTTCTATTGACTTTCTATATTTGGTTCAAAATCTCCCTCTTCATCTTCCCACCGCCACCAATTAAAGTTATCCTTGAACAACCATCAATCCTTATCTTTCCCTCTTAGCTTGGATTGACCTAATGAATTAGGATCTAATCAGTAATTAGATAGATCCAAGTTGCTATATTTTCGCAAACTGTCTTTGACCTAATGAAGTGCTTTGAAAGCTAATAATAGTTCAGTCGATGGCATGTCCATATCGATTCACTGTTTTGAGAATTGGGATAGGATATGAAACCTTAAGCTATGATTGTACAAATTCAAAGCATTTATGGGTTTAACCCCACTTTTCACATCACGAAGAAAGGAGAACATCCTTCTACATTAGTTCATACTAACCACCATAAAGGGCATAGAGAATAGAGATGTCTTATAGCTTAAGAAATTTTGAAAAATTCTGATGACTTTTCAAATTTTGAAAAATTTTCTTCTAATTTTTAACGTTCTACATTTTTTAAAGATTTCAATTAAAAAATAATGATAAAACATATATAGTATGAACATCAAGCATGAACTAATTAAATGTTACTAATATGATAAATCAACTTTACCTTTAAATCCGAATAAATTAAGTTTAACTTAGATTAATAATTTAAGAAAATTATAATAAATTATTAATTTAAGTTAGATTTAATTAATTCATTCTGAATTTATAAACCATGCATGTTGAATCGTCGTATGAATAACATTTACTTAGGGGCGGTAGGTTTGCATTAGGGAATGATAATAAGAATGAGAATGAATATAGTGAGGAATGAGAATAGATATTATCATTATAATTATAATAGTTGATCAAGAGGAATGAATGATTACCATTATCATTGATAGTAGTTAGTTTGTAAAAAATATTGAGAATAAAATTTTAATATATTTTAATTAATTATATTGTAATTAATTAATTATAATATATTGATTAATGAATGAATTATATTTTAATTAATTAATTAATTATATTGTAATTAATTAATTATATTTTATAATTTAATTGATTAATTAATTATAATATTTTAATTAATGAATGAATTATATTTTGATTAATTATAATGTAATTAATTAATTATATTCTAATTAATTATAATGTATATTTAATTAATTAGTATTAAAAATATTTTATAAACAAGAGTCACTACTGAGGATTCCTCTACTAAATGGAGAGTACGGAGAATTCTCCAAAAGTGAGATATCAAACTATTACCCCTATAATGATAGTTAACAACTAACCATTCATTTTTCATTCCTTACTCACTGACTCCTTCCTAAATCTATCAACCAAGCACCTCCTTAGTAGTTAGTCCACTTATTATATTCAGTATGTATTTTATAATTATTTTTATTTCACGTCTAAAGGAAAAGGGTTTTTTTGTATAAATTTTAAAAGTATTAAAATTGTCTAAAAATTCTTAAAATTATGTGAGATATTTACATCTTTTACTTTATTTTTTTTACTGCCATAATTAATCTTTTAGATACAATGTCTCTATCGATGGACCAAACTTGCCTTTCAAATCTGGCGGTGGTATTAATTAGTCACGGGATTTTGTTACAAGAGTGCAGTCCTTTTCCGCTGTTTGGTCGCCTGGAAAATTTTTGTGTGGACCTGATCGATGATGGTTCTTTCTTTCTTTCTTTCTTTCTTTCCCATGCAACCAATAGTCCGACTCTTCATGTGGGAATGTAAGCTCCAAGTCCATGTTCAATGTTCATTACTATTCCCTCCATTTTCTTTTTCATGAAGTTTCTCAGTAGGAGCTCTTCATCAGATCTTTTCCACTTGGTTCTTGGAAAGTTACTGTGATAAGACTACGTAACCAATGACGGAGTTAGAAATTTAAGATAGAGGGTCCAAATATTTAATTTTTTAAATTTTAAAGAGTCCAGTACATCACAAACCTTTAAATAATTCTGTCCTAATATATATATATATACATGTGTATATATATATATAATTATTTAATAATCTTAAGAGTGGAGGCCAGTGTACCATTGGCCCCACCTACCTCCGTCCCTATAACTGATGACATACTGAGAACTAACTCTATACAATTCCTTTTTAACGAGTTTTAAGAAACTTATATGTATGATTTTATTTTTAAAAACGAATATTTTGTTTTTTAATTTGTTATTCTTAAATAATAAATTATAAAAATTAAAACTTGATTATTTAGTGTAATTTTAAATTTTATATCATAAAAACTACGATTATTATTTTTATAACCGACCACTTACAAACAATAAATAATAGAATAATTAAGCACAAGATCCAGAGATATGATTAGTCTTTTTTTTTTGCGGACATTGTGCCGCTTGACACTCAGTTAACGACAAAACCACCCTGTTATGGTATGATTTTCCTTTTGTACTTTGCTTAATAACAATGATTACAAAATTTAACTTAACGTTTCAACTTAAATTTTAATGTGGTTCATTTTAATAATTTTGTTTTTAAAAAATCGATAAATTTGTTAATTAATTGGTCAATATTTATAAATTAATAAATTAAAATAAATCAATTAATTTTCTTTTAATAAGCTCTTTTTAATTAGATTTAAAAAATTTTATAAATAAGAGCAATATTATTTGAAAATATTCTAATTTTTTTAATTTTAATCGATTTTATAACGATATAATATTAATTAAATCATTTAAATTTTAAACCTCTTATCTTAGGTTCGTAAAACTTTTAAGATATTGCTTCTTATTTGTGTCTAACAACCCGGTAACAACCTATTTCTCTGACAATTGACAAGTTGTCTTATTTAATGAAAAAAATTATTAAACTAATATATGAGAACCAACATTAACTCCATATTTATATCATATATAAATGATACAGTCTTTGCTAGTGCAAGTCCAATTTTCTCATTCTACAACTTAATTACAAAATACTTGGCTTATCACATGCCATACCTTAAAATACACTCTAAACCTTGTTTTGATCTAGTAATCAAAACCTACCTAATAATTAGTAATAATGTTGCACTACTTAAGATTGCACTAATGTAGAAATCAAATTAAGGAAACATTACATAATCAAACTCCGGATTATCGCAGCTTCAGGACTGTCGTCCTCGATTGTAGCTAAAAGCTGAGACAATCTCTCGCTCAAGTCATCCACCTCCCTGTGTAAGCTCCTGATATACTTGCAGGTCTCTTGTAGGACCTTGGAAGCTGATACCTGAAGCAATAAAAGTCAAACTATAATCTCCACCTTTAATGCGAACCTCGTGGCTTTCAGCTTTTTTAATTAGCATATGACGTTACTATGAGTTATGTCCAATTACGTTAGGTCAACAAGCTTACGAATAGAAATGAAAATGGTGTCCCTCGTGTCCGGTCACATTTCAAACTGTCTAAAAGAGTGCAATTATTATAATTATCACTGTTCAACAAGTACCTAAGAGTTCCATTCCCGCGTTGTGTTTTTCGTTTCCTACTTTTTATGCTACTTCCATATGGAATATAATAATTTGTTGACGCCCACCATTAAAGACCAAGAGCAAGAGGGAAAGAACTTCACGCAGTCAACTGCATATAAGCGGGAGATACTAAAAGGGTTACTTAAAAATTACCTTATCGGAGCGTCTGAGTCGAATTTCCGGCAGAAGTTGACCTAACTTGGAGATAAGCTCGATTATCTGGTCGTCGGTGATCCTCGGAGCACTTGACTGCCTCGATCTTCTACCGGACATCTCTTCACCTGTGTATATTCTGTTTCGAGCTCAAGGCAAAAGCTTTTGCTAAAGCCACGAGAAATGAGGTAAATGACCAAAATGATAAGGATATCACGATGGGATGGAAGTATCAAAGATGAGATGGAGAAGAAGATATGGAAGAAGAAGAAGAAGAAGGGACTGTAGGTTGGAGAAAGTGATAAAGAGTGTTATAAAGAGGAGAAGTGGACCACAAGCAAGAGAGAGGGGTAGAGAGAGGGAGAGAGATGCGTACAATATCAATAGACAGCGATGTTGGATGTGAAGAAGACAAGTGCATTGGAGAAAGAAGTGGAGTAGCTTAGTCTTTGTGAATCCAAGGAGTAGCTTAGTCTTTGGAGATGAGAGAGACCACACACTTCTTAAGTATGTTCCCAAGTTGGGGTTCGATCTCAAGTGCGGTAAGACAAGATTGCTTGTTCTTGAGCTAACAAAGTGGGCCTTCATGTGCATGTTTCAATACATTATACACAACACCATGTGATCATAGGACATTGATTCTTTCCAACTCAATCGGGGACTTTTTAACACTGAATTTCATATAACAATCAGACTTTCACACATTATATAAATATGTAGTAGTAGGGATAGGATCCTCTGTTTAATATTACGATGTTTTATTCTGTCCCATAAATCTCAGCTATTCATTTATGTGAATTTTACATTCATATATGCGGGACTCACCTAAGATCCGCATAAATAAATGACTAAAATTTATGAAACAGAATAAGATATTATAAAATTAAACGAAGGATCCAGACTATCAACAGTACTCTCCACAATACTGTTATCCATATGATTCAGAGCTACTGCGGTCTGTTCTCCTGGAACGCTGACTCCAATTCTGATTTAGCAAACTCCTTGAGTGGTCCAAGTGGAGAATCTAAGGTCACAACTCATCTCATATCTGAACCAATGGTTGATTAAGAGTGATACACATTAAAACTCGTCGGTCTTCGCCGAACACAAAAGATTGGAAACAATTAGTTCTACAAAATCTGTTGTATATACCCTATCAAAATAAAATTACATTGTCTTTAAGATTACTAAAGTTTAGTTGTGGGGTTTTGAATAAATAATTGTTTCTTCAGTTTTTGTTTGGGACATACGTACGTGAGTGGTTGCAGCCTTGTGATTTCTCTAAACCTCACATCACATGCTCTTTCTTTGGCATACACGACATGACAAGTGTCATGTCTTGCTCATACTCATTTTATATACTAGGTGAATTTCTAAAACGGTCATGGTTATGTAATTTCCAAGCTCTTGTGTCTATCTATGTCACCTGATTAAGTAAATGTTAACCATAATTTTCTATCTTGCACTTAATCAGCTTAACTGGTTTTCCACTATACAAACGGACAATAATCGAAACAAATCTCGATCACACGATCTCATTTTTTTAAAACTCCTCCAACTACAATTCCAATTTCTTAGTTTCTCTTCTTGCTATACAAGGTTTATTAGGCAACTCCATTTTCTGTCAACAACCAACAAATCTTGAACTGGGATTTTGTATATATACGGTCCTGATTATTTAATTTGAGTCAAAGACTCAGATTTCTTCATCTGCCTTGTCCCACAATTCTATTTGTTACTTCTTCTATCTTCCACACCATGAGGGAGACACAGTCCAAGAAGAAGATGGTAGAAGAGAAACAAGTAGATCAGTCTGAAGTATTGACACTTTGTATTTTCCTGCAAGTTCTTAAATAACATACAACAACTCATATTGTTAATATTGCAAGAAAACCTCAGGGTACAGGTGAGTTGATAAGGAACTCTCTTGGTTTAAGTGAGGTCGTAGGTTCGAATCTCCCTCATATATGCAGCCGTTTAAAACTTGGGATCAAAGCTTTACCTCTTACAAGAGACATACCCGGCTTGAACGTGGATTAATCTAAGTATGGATGGCTTCAATGTGCCTTCTCATAATTGAAATTCTCCTAAGACATCTCGTGAGCAACAAAAAAAATATTACAAAAAATACGATCATAATTATAATAAATAGTGATTAACTGTCTGAACTGAATCGTAAAATTTATGGCGGTAAATAGTTCATGCCATGGATCATCAATGGCATGGCTCCTTATCCGATCACTTTCTATCTAATTAGAAAGGAAAATTGACCAAACCCTATAATGTCATTAACTGCAGCTCTACTATAATGTCATTATCCGATCACTTTCCATCTAATTACGAAGGAAAATTGACCAAACCCTGTAATGTCATTAACTGCCGCAGCTCTACTATAGTACCCTTACATGTACATGTTAGTCCATGTGAAAATGAGAGAATAGGTCTAAACCATTTTTCTGTCATTAGCTGCTAGAGATTGCCTCTTACATGTTACTCCATGTGTGTAATTCAGGTACTAGAACCACATCACACATCCATTTAGAGCATGAGCTTGATTTTTCATCATAGATGTATAAATAAAAACTAGTTTCTCTTTTCCTGTTTCTTTTGTCTTGCATCTCAAGAATATGTGATGGAGCTTTTTTTAGGTCAAAAGAAGGGTACTGAATTGGTCTGGTAAATGGGTTTTCATGATGATGCTTGTTTCTCCTACTTCTTGAGTTAGAAACCCTACGAGCTTTAATGTTGGTTCTTTTTTATGCATAACTCAAATCACAACTTGAGAGATGGCAAGGCAAAGCTAGCAATTGTGGCATAGGACAAATTCAACCTTATCGTTAACTTTCTTTACTAAATATAGCAACATCAATATATTCTGGATTGAACCATTTTGAGCTTTTTTTTGGTATTGATTTTTCTATTAGAGTCAGGAGCAAAATTAAATTTTATTTCAATGAAAAGGGAAATTTGCTTAATTAAATAAAGCTGATTGCATCAATCGAGAGCAAAAAATATATTTAATTCGATAGTGGTCATTAAAAATGTTAAGAGTACATTAATTAGAATCCCCCGACATACAATAGATGATGTTTTGGCACATGCACTAAGTTTGTCCACTAGTGGATTTTTACTTGTTAGCTAATTAATTAGATTGAAAATTAAACTAATAAAATAAGAGGTTTTAAAAGTTTAATTTTATAATAAATTTATAATTTATTTTATTATTTTATTAAAATTAGTCAATTAATTAATAAATTAGATAATTTTTAATAATAAAATTATTATAATAAATGAAACTAAAAAACTAGAAGTTTCAAAAATTTTATTATAAAATTGATCATTTATTTTTTAATCGTTGATAATTATGTGTTAAAGCCGTCCCTGAACAAGCATTCCGAATCACAAGGTCACTTGTCCACTTCATTGTGATAATTTCTAAACATGAACTCAAGAGAAAGCAATAATTTTTTTTTATATTTATAATTTTTATTTATAATCTTTTTAAGATGACTATTAAATAAATTTTTATTATATATAATAACTTATTAATTATACTTTTAAATAAATTATTTAACCAATCAATAACATCAAAGAAGAAAAAAGAATTTGAGTCAAGCTAGTGACCACTTGCCAAATAATTATAATTTGTAACCACACTTCACTTATCACACACAGCATGTAAATGCTTGACAATC
Organism: Erythroxylum panamense; assembly: GCA_027123425.1. Lineage (NCBI taxonomy): Eukaryota > Viridiplantae > Streptophyta > Magnoliopsida > Malpighiales > Erythroxylaceae > Erythroxylum > Erythroxylum panamense. The sequence continues at coordinate 25,516,781 of JAOTIZ010000001.1, read as the reverse complement.
CCTCCCAACGATTAACACTAATCACTGTTCATGAAAGTAAATCTTGATATTAAAGTGATATCACAAAGTGCATTAACTTAAAAAGTGCAAGTATTGGACTTGTTGCCAATTGGTTTAATCAAGGCAATGATCGTGACAAACCAAAGGGATAGGCACGCATTCACGGTGAAGCATACAATTTTTAAAATCGTATCATGAGAAGAGAAGCAGTCCCCATCGAGTTTTTTGGTCTTTTGGTGTTAGGTCAACTTCAAATATCTTCCCAAAAAGGTCGATCATATGTCTTTTTAATATTCTCATTTTCAATTGACTACTTAAGTGATCCTAATTTTTAGTATAAATAAAATATAAATGTGTTATTATCAAGCAAATATCAATTGAATCAAATTTATCAGTTAATTTAAAGTTGTTAATTCATCAAATAATTTATTTAAATATTTAATTTACAAAATTTTCCCAAATTTTATTGAAATCGGAGGAATTCACAGTAGGCAAGTCATGTATGACAGGCTCGATCAAGAGAGTGTAAGTAAGGGGATTTGAACACAGGACCCTTTGATTACATTTGCCCCCACTCTACCAACCCGATCACTCCCTAGGTAAGTCATATTGTTGTTGTTGTTTGCATTAAATTTACAAGTTTTTATCTATATCTAATAATTTAATGAATACACATTTTAAAAGTTATAAATGATATTAAAATTTTTTAATAACATATATAAATCTTAAATGATTATATCAACTTTAAACAGTAAAGCAAATTTTAAAAAATTGGAATTGAATTTCAAGTCAATAAATGATGTCGAATGAACATGAATCATAATTACTGGAAAAAGAAATCTCATTTAGTTTGTTCTCCATTAAAAAAGTGAAGCATGTATGAGCATAAACTCCCTTAACTTTCAATCCATGACTACATAATCGAGTCGGACTACCCAAGAAGTATGTATAATAAGAATGACTTTCGTCAAAAAAATAAATCATGCATATGGGTCAGAAAAACATAATCAAACCTTGAAAATTCACGAGCATCGATTCACTCGTTAAACATGAGAGGTTTCTTAAGCATTTCATCCTCAATTGCTCCCAACAGAACAGGGAATAGGAGGAATCATAAGTGCCTTTAAAACATAACCCATAATTTCAAGAATTAACAACAATATGTTTGAATTGTGTCTGAGAGGTGATCCAACCACTTTCTTATAACAACCCATTTAAAATATTAAAGAAGATAATTAATCAAAAGTGAAAATAAATTAAAACTTACGAATATTAGTTAAATAAATTTGTTTAACTCTAAATGACTGCTTAGTTAAGTAATTCGTCAATAATTTATTCAGGGTTAATTACTAAAAAAAGGTTTACACTTTTCTCAATTTTTAATTATAGCATAAACTTTAAAAACTAACAATAAAATGTTTAAACTTTTTTTCTTCAATTCTAGTTCAAACTTTAAAAAGTGACAATAACAATGTTCAAAATTTCAGTTTTCTTCAAATTTAGCCTGATGTAATATATTGTTCCCCGGATGCTCTCAGCCCTTAACCCTTCCCTCAACCCTCAGCTCTTTTATTTTTTGTTTGCTCTTATGATATTTTAAACTACTATTGCCTTTTAGAGTATTGTATCAACAAACTCTTCCTTTTTAGTTCGTTCTCTTGAAACCTTTAGTGTGAAGGCGTCAGGACTGCGTACTTTGAAAATCAAATGATGAGGATGTCCAGAGTACAAACTGAAAACGTAGGGAAAAGATGAAATTAACGCATAAGATCAGCAGGGTTGCATAATCTGATTTAGGTTATTTTAAAATAAAGATGTCATTTTAATTATTTAATTAAATGATGTCGTTTTATTAATTTTTATTTATTGTGTTAATTTTGGCTAACATGTATTAATAGTTAAAGTTTCTGAAACAAGTGACAAGTCACGTTAGCAAACTTAATAAAAAACACTAATGTCAAGCTAGAATAAAAAAATTAATATTTTAAATATTTTATTGTCACCTTTTAAAGTTTAGGCCAAAATTGAAAAAATTTCAAAGTTTATACATTTTATTGGTACTTTTTAAAGTTCGAGTTATAATTAAAAAATTAGTTAAAATTTGAACCTTTTCTAATAATTAACCTACTTATTCATGAGAATTTGAGTGTTCAGTGATAGTAATTTTCGTTAATATGAAACTAAAATAAATTTATTAGATTATAAACGATATAAAAATTCTTAATTTATTAATTATATGTTAGCATATTTGTTATTATAAGCCCCTAAGGAGGAGGTCGAGTTGGTGTAGTGGAGAAGTATGGGGTCAAAAAGGTCCTGTGTTCGATTCTCCTTACTTATGTTCTCTTGATCGAGTTTGTTGTATAAGGTATGCCTAGTGCAAAATACCTAATTGACATGATTTGTAAATTAATATGTCAATCTAAAGATTTACCCAATGCACATCTAAAAGATAGTGACTGTGGGTATATCCATATAAAAAAAAGTTATTATACATTAGGAAACTTATTTTATTTTGGTGACTGTAGGTATATCCATATAAAAAAAGTTATTATACATTAGGAAACTTATTTTATTTTGTCATCAGTTTCATTTTTAATATATGAAAACGTAACATAATCAAGAAATAGAAAGTGAAGTATAATTGCAAAAAATAAACTTGATATAGCACACAAAATAAGAGTTAAATATGTACCTAAAATTTAAATTTATTTAATTTAAAAAAATTTAATAAAAATTTAGTAATAAGATAGAGCAGAAATATTATTTCGTAAAAGGGAAAACAAGATAGAGAAGTAATAACTTACCAAAAAAAGAGAAGAAATTGCTAAAATGCAAAGAAAAAAATTAATTTTGTCGTCGTCGTCAACAATCACCCAACAAAATTCAGCTAGACTCGGATTATGGACAAGTTATGTGTATATAGCGTTACTCATAATTAATAAAAAGGTTGTTTTTCGAACGACTCACTAAAAAAATAGAAATAAATAAATGAATAAAAAAAATAAGGTACTAAAATAATTTTAAAAGTAATTTTATTTTTGTGAAATTTAAAAATTAACACAATTTACCTGTTAAATTAATGTTAGAGGTCATTATCATTAATAATTAAATATAACATCAGTCATTTTTTTAATTTTTGAATAGCTAATAAATATTTTCTCAGTTCAAGTGTAAAATAGTTAAAATATTTTTTAAAATGTTTCTATAATTGAAACGCTATTTCCAGTAAATTACAGAGATAAATTTCCTAAATTAATGAAAAAGAAGATAATCTTCTTAAATACGAAACTAGCTTAACGTTGGAACAATTTCAAATTTTCAAATTTAGTTGAGGTTCAACGGTAAGAACAGACAGTTGGAAGACACCGAACATCGATTTTTTCAAAATCTCAAACCAATATCAGAGCCGTTACAGTACATATATTTATATACACGTACACTCATCTTCTTGTAATTTACTGTTCTCATTTCTTCGACAACAGAAAATTAAGAAACCATGAGAGAGTGCATCTCGATCCACATCGGCCAAGCTGGTATTCAAGTTGGTAATGCGTGCTGGGAACTCTACTGCCTCGAACATGGCATTCAGGTCTTGCTCATAATTTAGTTGCTTGTATTGGGCTGTTGATTTTGATGTGGTTATGGTGTTCAAATTTCTCTTCTTGTTGATTACAGCCTGATGGGCAAATGCCAGGTGACAAAACGGTCGGCGGCGGAGACGACGCCTTCAACACCTTCTTCAGCGAGACCGGTGCCGGAAAGCACGTCCCTCGAGCTGTGTTTCTGGACTTGGAGCCAACTGTGATCGATGAAGTTAGAACAGGGGCTTACCGTCAGTTGTTTCACCCTGAACAACTCATTAGTGGGAAAGAGGACGCAGCTAACAATTTTGCTAGAGGCCACTATACAAGTAATTTGACAGTCAAAGTTTCAATCTTTCTTGGGTTTTGTAGTTTTTTGTGGTTCTTTAACTAGTTTTAAGTAACATGGGTGGTGGATTGTTGCAGTTGGGAAGGAGATTGTGGACCTGTGCTTGGATAGGATCAGGAAGCTAGCGGATAACTGCACAGGGCTTCAAGGGTTCTTAGTGTTTCATGCTGTTGGTGGTGGTACTGGTTCAGGTCTTGGATCTTTACTCTTGGAGAGGCTCTCTGTCGATTATGGAAAGAAGTCGAAGCTCGGGTTCACCGTTTATCCTTCGCCTCAGGTCTCAACCTCTGTTGTGGAGCCTTATAACAGTGTTTTGTCTACACACTCACTCCTCGAGCACACTGATGTTTCTGTGCTTCTTGACAACGAGGCTATCTACGATATCTGTCGTAGGTCGCTTGACATTGAAAGACCTACTTACACCAATCTCAACAGGCTTATTTCCCAGGTGCAACTACAGATTCCCAACTCGAGAATTTACCAAATTGGTTCTTTTGAGCAGTTTAGCTAATGAAAGATTGGATCTTTTTTCTTTTTTTGGCTCTGAACAGGTTATTTCCTCTTTGACTGCTTCTCTTCGGTTTGATGGTGCCTTGAATGTGGACGTAACGGAGTTCCAGACCAATTTGGTCCCATACCCTCGTATTCATTTCATGCTTTCTTCATATGCACCTGTCATTTCTGCAGAGAAGGCCTACCATGAGCAACTATCAGTAGCTGAGATAACGAACAGTGCATTTGAACCGTCTTCAATGATGGCCAAATGTGACCCTCGACATGGGAAGTACATGGCTTGCTGTTTGATGTACAGAGGAGATGTGGTGCCTAAGGATGTGAATGGTGCAGTAGCCACGATCAAGACGAAGAGGACAATCCAATTCGTAGATTGGTGTCCGACAGGATTCAAGTGTGGTATCAATTACCAACCACCGACTGTAGTTCCTGGGGGCGACTTGGCCAAGGTTCAGAGGGCTGTTTGTATGATATCCAACTCGACTAGTGTTGCAGAGGTGTTCTCTAGGATTGATCATAAGTTCGATCTGATGTACGCAAAACGAGCTTTTGTGCATTGGTATGTTGGTGAGGGTATGGAGGAGGGTGAATTCTCAGAAGCTAGGGAGGATTTGGCTGCTCTTGAGAAGGATTACGAGGAAGTTGGGCTTGAGTCTTGTGAAGGTGATGATGAAGAAGGGGAGGATTACTAGAGAAAGTCTGTTCTGACCAATGGACTCATTGGTCTTAATAGTAGGATTTGGGTATAGGAGTTGGATTGTTATCGTCCTTTCTTTATTGCATTGCAAACCTTAATCGTGGAAAAAGTTTACGCTGTTCAATGAATGAGACTTTTAACGGAGAAGAGGATATATGATTTTCTTCAGAGAAACTATCCCCAATTTTCTAAGAAACAACAAACCATAAAACTAAAAGACTAAATAATATGAAATCTCCAAATTTCCACGTACTCGTTTTCTCTGATAAAAAAACTGTAGATTCAGTTCAGGTTGCTCTAGTCAAAATTGTAATACGATCAAATTTTACTTCAAAGTCAGAAAATGTGATTTTCTTAACAGAAACTCCTACCAACTGTAATTTTCTAGGAAAACAAACCTTGACCTGCTAAGAAAATATGAAATCTCTGAACAAAATGTACAATGGTTTTAAAAAATGTAGATTCGGGTCAGGTTGCTCTAGTCAAAATTGTAAAAAGAAAAAAATTTACTTGAAAGTCAAAAAATGTCTCAAGCTCAGTCGTGTTTAGCATTTTGTCTAAGGAGTAAGGACCATGTATTGAGAGAGATGATCTGCTGTGACAAGAGGCGTTAGGGTAGGTTAAAAAAGCCAAACATTCATGTGATCAAAATGATTGTAAACATTAAGTATTCATATGTGAAACATGCGCGCAGAAAAATGAGACCAAATCCTAACACAGTCAAATCATCAGTAAATTATCCGGCAAGAACAAACTTCATGCGTTTGAACCATATCCTACTCCTCATCCTCTTCGTCTCCATCTCCACCAGCAGCCTTCTTAGCAGCTGCCCTCATGTTCTTTCTCTTCACCCTACCGGGACGGCCACCTCCGAATGGACTTGTAAGAGAGAAGTCAATATGCTTCTGAGACTCAACCCTCACCATGAAGGATGGCACGTTAACAACCTGCCTCCCCACCCTGGTGACATAATAAAACGATCATAATCAAACAAATTAGACATATGGTGAAACTACTCTTAAAACAGTTTAACTAATCTTATGACAGAAACAGCCATTTGTTGTAGTGTTTCGGATTTCACTGCTATTAACAAAAGGATTCCAACACTTAATTTCACAAAGAGGCCATGCTGTTTCCGAGGCACAAGCATAATGAACAACAGGAATAATAGTCTCCCTAATGGCTATCTCTTATAATACATCAAATTATAGCTCAACTAGAGTCAAATGGATAAAGAATCAACAACATAAGTGGCAGATCTATCAAATGTTTAAATAAAGCAATCAATGATACTTTAATTATAAGACAAGAGTGTGAAATTTTTTACCTGATATGTTTTTGTCTGATAAGAACACGAGCATGGTGAATGGATTTTGCCATGCCAGACTTGAACACAAGGGTCTGAAGTCGGCGTTCAAGGAAGTTCTCAACAGTCAGGGCCAAGACATAATCGAGCTTGTTTTGGCTCTCGTCCAAAAGACCATACTTGTTCATCCTGCGAAGAAGGGCTTCCCCTTCAAAAATACGACGTGGATCTTTCTCATCCAGGGTAAGAAGCATTCTTGCTGCATTACGGATTCGACTCAGAGCATACTGCACTCTCCACAACTCCCTTTTGCATCGGAGACCATATTCTCCAACCAGCTTCAATTCTGCGTCCAAACGCTCCTTCTCATATGGACGACGTGGCTTCTTAAATGTCTTCCCATCTAAAATCCATAGCATCTCAGGTCAAACTAAAATGGACAAAGTTTTACTAAAAACTTGAGTAACTTCATGGTGTTAAAAGATTGTAGTCTAAGAAAAACAAACTAGCTAGGTAGATGACAATTATAAATTCATCACAGAAACGCTTTCCTCAACAAAAAATCACCAGATAGGTAACAACAATACCAAACGTGAAATAACAAGATATAACAAAGCATTATCAACATCTTAAAACAGCCAATCAAGATAACACAGTAGCTCAGTTCAATTTTTTTATCCACAAGATCCAATCTTTAACACATTCCATTTTTCTCATCAGTAGTAGTTCAAATTACTGAAACAACTGCAACCCATCAAAATGAGAATTTGAATCCCAAAAACCACGAAATCACAAGAGAAAAACAGCCATACAAATAACTGGGGAACCAATAGTATAACATCAATTTCTAAAGTGACAGCTTTGGCATCGAATGAAGTCAGCACTGGAATGACAATTTAGTTCTAAGCCGCAGAATAAACTAGAACCCAGAACACAAATCCCAACTAGATCTAAGGACCAATCTAACCCACAAAGATCAAAGCTCAAGATCCACAAGAAATCCAACAGCAGAGTTTCAACCCCAACACAATGATCAAAACAATCATAGGATAGACTCCAAACAGATCATACACCATGATTCACCACAAACGCAAATACCCTTTTTTAGACAATGTAACAAGTTAGAGAATTAAGAAGAGAGCGTACAATTCCTGTAGAAACTGACGTGAACCATGGCTTCGCCGGCTGGTTAGCAGAGGGAAGGCGAATCAGAGAAAACAGAAAGGCGGACACAACCGAGTTTATATGTGCGTGTACGTGACAACTGACACACAGCTTTAAACCCTAGTGGGTTTAGGCCCTTCAAAACCCTTTGGGCTATTTTAAAATAAAAACACACGATTACATTGTCGGTGTTAAGGCCCATTAGTTCTTTGATGGAATTCAAGATTTACAAATTTGAATTTCTCATTATATAATTTATTATTCTTATATTTTTATTTATAAATCTTTAATTATATGTGATTATATTATTTTTATTATTACTATTATTTTTATTTTTATTTATTTTATTAGTTTAATATGTATTTTTATTGGTGATGTTGTCGCCTGCAACCAAATTAAAAAAAATCACTTTCGTTAATACAATTTAATGTAGTAGTGGTAAGTGACTATCGTTCTCACGAGGAATTTTTAACAGTAAAAATTAGTAAGTTTAAAACTAAAACAAAATAACGAAATTGGGGGGGGGGAGGTTTTTGTAATTAAGAATTAAACATAATTTAATTAGAATACGAAATTGAAAAATAACTAATAACAATACAATGAGAATTTAACAATCAATAGAAACAAATCTTGGTTTCCGGTATCCTTCATTATTAAACTTGCATTGATTATCGACATTAAAAATAACCAATTTATTAGTTCAGCATTCGTCGTGGTAAATTTCTTTACCTATTTTCTTTTATGTTTAGTTAACCAAAACATGTATTTGAATTAACCTTTATTAATTACCAACCTGGATACGATATCATATTTAATTAATTAATAACTTTACGAATCAAGAAAATCAATGAACTAGACAATATACATACGATGAATATTTAGCCAAGACAATTATTTTTCCTAGAATCATGTCCCTAACGTAGTAGACAAAAATCCTAGTCGCTCCTTTTGATTAAAAAAAATTGAATGTCAACCTTTTTAATCTAGTGATTGATTGAATAAAATCACAAACTAGTTGCGCACCTAGCTGTCAAATTAAACAATCAAATAAAAATAATTGATACTTGACTAATAAATCGATTAAAATAAAGAACAAAAGTCTCACGACATACAAAATTCAATAACTAGGGTTCCGTAAACTAATAAATAAAAATTTAGTTACCTAACATCATGATTTTCCTAACTATTTTGACTGTTGCTGACGTTGGGACTATCATGGACATTGCTCTCTTCTTTTCTATCTCACTGACCTCACGCTCCTTCTTTTCCCAATTTAATGTAGTCCTTTTGATTTTGCTAAGCCTCTCTCTTGTCACCGTAGATGATGGGACAATTAAAGGTTGGAGTTTAATGATGTTCCACATCACTTTCACAGGGAACAGATCCTCTGTTCCACCTATGTTGTGCCCCCTGTGCCACAAATGATCCCAGCCATCCATTAGAAACAGATCTTCTGTTCCACCTATGTTGTGCCCCTTGTGCCACAAATGATCCTATCTACTGTTGCTTGATTTTTACCAATTAAGAGCTCCCTTTTATTCCACGCAAGCCACCCACTTAAAAACCCTTCTTTACGCTTGCCGCAGGCCTCTCCACTGCTCCATGCGTTTTTCTCCTTTCATTGTGCGTTTTATTCAAAACGCACAGCATGCGTTCCCTTGTTGCTGATTAGACAATTTAACATGCTTCTCCTTTAAAACCTTCCTGTGAACGCTGCATTTTACTGTTCTTGCCTTGGCTTTATGCGTTGTGCAACTGGTGTTTGCATCTATGTGAAACGTTGTTTGCATCAGCGTTTAATGCATTTAGTTTCATGTCTTCAT
>JAOTIZ010000001.1:25398226-25415694 GCA_027123425.1 Erythroxylum panamense | reverse complement strand
ATTGCAAATATTTTTCAAGATCAGAAGAATACCTCTTTAGGCAAACGGGAGTATACCTATAGCATACAAGTAAAAGATAAAGGTTGGATCAGTCTGCGTCTACATTGTATTTCCTTATTTTCGTATTGAATTGTATATATTTCAAAAAAAATTTTGTATCGAATAATGTATTCAAAATTTTTTGCTCAATATGTATACAAATGTATGTAGGTTGTAATGTAAAGACATTATGACTAAGGTGTTTGTATTTATAATGGGCCCCAAATGGCTATTGACATTATGTTGATTGTATTGTTATGATTGAAAAAGTTTACGAATAAAGCGGGCTCGATTTGGTTAGGGATTTTCGCATATTATGTTTATGGTTTAAAAAAAACAATTTTTTTGTACTAAGATTTGACTGATTGAGTGTTCTAGCATGCTACCCTCGTGGGGCACGGACTCTGATATCAAGCAAGATGTCAGGTACGTGTATTGCAGGAGTGGGGTGCTACACTTAGATAGCAGAAGATCCACCTCAGGTTATGTTTTCATGATGGGTGGAGGAGCTGTTTCATGGAAAATTGAAAAATAGAAACTTGTAGCTTCTTCTACCATGGAGGCAGAATATACAACCTGTTATGAATCATAGTGTCATGGAATATGGTTGCGAAACTTTATCACTGGTCTACAAATGGTTGATGACATAAAAAGACCACTAAAGATTTATTATGATAATGAAGCTGCTGTATTGTATTCAAATAACAATCGAAGTTCGTCGAAATCAAAGCACTTTGACATCAAGTATTTGGTTGTGAAAGAAAAGGTTCAGAATTTTTAAGTGTCTATACAACATATTGGTACAAACTCTAATATTGTAGACCCACTTTCAGTGTTTCATGTACATGTGGCCAATATGGGTGTAGTAGGTCTATCAGACATGTCATTTTAGTGGGAGTTAAACTTTTACTTCTATATATGTTTTTTGACATCTAAAATTTATATTTTAAAGTTTAAGTTTCTACGGTCTAAAGTTATCTTTCTGTACAGATTTTGGTTTAAGAAATCTAAAGAATCTCATGGTTATCTGAAAATTCTGAACATATGGAATTAGCTTTCTGTTGCGGTATTACATAAGGCTATAAAGTGTTTTAAGACTCTTCGAATCACAAATTTTGGACCAGTTGGAAATAGGCATGATTATGATCACATCACATGTAATTTCCATGCTACGCATCCATACTTGATCTATGTCATCGATTATGCTAGTATTGTGGCAATTGTATGGTTTAGTCACAAAATTAGATAACAAAAGTCACTTTGATCCTACACTAGTAAAATTGATGGACCAGATTGTTTTGGTACATTTCTGGAATGAGAGAGCAAGTTTGCACGCACTAAGGTTTTCTCTATGTACATTATCCGGAAACACACGTAGCCCAAGTAGGAGATTGTTGGAATTTTATAGGCCACATGTGTAAATATATATACTTAGATTTCTAAACTCAGTTATAAGCCTAATAAAATGTGATCTAATTTGGTAAATTAATTGGGCCTAAAGAAATATTAATTAAGTAATAGTATGGGCCTGATGTGTAGAAGCTCATTACGAGTTATTATAGTTAACGGATCCATAATGAACCATAAGTCAAAACTGACTATAAAAGGGTTGTGGTCCCTAAGCTAGATACATTCTCGACATTCCTCCGAAAACAGGTTTTGTCAGTTTTCTCTATTCCATAAGGAGAATCCATTCGGTTCTAGATCTTGGCTTGAAAGAACATAAATCCATCAAGTTTTGCTGTTTACGTTTCCGTTGTGCAATGAATCTAGGTCAGTGTTTTTATTTGTATATATATTATTATTTATTTAATCTGCATGTGATTCTGGTTGATTAATGATTGTTTAAAAATCTGATTATAATAATCATAAGGCTAAATTTCTATCATGACTAACATACTCTTTTGAGGCTTCCATAAGTAAATTAAAATTAGATTTAGTTGCTAGCTTAACTAAACTATGCATTCAAATCAATTAAAGACAATTTCCAAAAATATGTCTTATTTATAAATAAAAATAAATCAATCCATACAAAAATAAAAATTAGAATTTTTTCTGTCTAAACATAGAAGAGTATTTGGTCACAAATCATAGTCAAAATAATAAAAGTAATGGACAAAAACAAGGAAAATATGATAAAAATAATTCTAGAAGAAAATCATGATTTTCCTGACATCTTTATTCGTTGAGACGATGTCTAGTTCTTCATTCTTTGATCAAAACAACAAAGGAATTAGCCTCCTGAGGGTTCTTGGATCTCCCAAAGGCTAACTTAGGAAAAAGATGTGTCTTAAGTGTAAAGTTTCTAAAGAATTTAGAGTGTTTGTGCTTTATTTTATTTTCACACCCTTAGACATGGCCCAACTTACAATCACGATCTAGGTAATGGATTATTTGCTTCTTTTGAAATTAGTACATGGTCTTTAACATGCTTGTATCTAACATCGTAGATCTTATTATTTCTCTTGAAATTAGTACTGAATTTTTGACATGACTGTGTGGCTTAGGTCGGGTTGCTCTACAGATTTCTTTACTGCTATGTGGTCTCTTTTCTATGGATTTTCTTTACTGCCATGTGATCTCAGTTCCTTTGACATATCTCAATACCCTTACTGCAAGTCAACTTTGGATCTTTGCAGGGCAATCCATGAACTGTGAGAGTTGCTACACTGCATAAGATAGATTAGGTCTTGTGCTAGTTAAGTATTGTAGCTTTCCAACAAGTCTTCTATAAGAGCTTGCTTCTTAGACCATTCAACAAGTCAACTTCTGATTTCTGCAGTTTAGTATTGATCTCAACAGGAGACGCAATGGAGTACATCCTAACTGCCACATTCTTTTAGTGATTCCAGGGCATACTTTCTTTGATACAAAAACAAACCCTTGCTACTTCTGGGAATTTCAATGCCTAAGAAGTACTTCATATTCCCAAGGGGTCTTTAATGGTGAGCAATTCATGAAGATATTTCTTAATAGCAGTAATAATTTGCATGTTTGACTCTGTCACTAGTATGTCATCAACATATACAACTATAATTGTGAAATCATGTTTAGTTGTGAGAGTAAATAAATAATAGTCTATTTATATAAATCAAGATAAATTAATTAATTTTTATTTAACATTCTTGTTTTTCAATTAAATAAAAAACTAAATAAGTTAATTAATTTTCATTTAACATTTTCTTTTTTCAATTAACTTACTAAAATAAGAAATAATAATAATGATCAAACTTAAAACTTTATATTAATAAATACATAAAACAACAACAACAATACTCAGTATAAATTCCGCTGAAACGCGAGGTCTGGGGAATAGTAGTATGCAGTCTTACCTTTAATTTCCAAAAAAAACTTTATATTAATAAAGTTTAAAAAGTAAAATATACTTATTAGACTTTATATTTGTAGCAGAATTTTGTCCATTAAAATTTTAATTTTAATTGTTTTCATCGATATAATAAAATGAGATAAGACCAATCGCTCTTATACAGTACAAAACTATGTCTTTTTTTAATTTATATTTAAATTAAATTTACCAAAAATTAAAATTTAATCTATGTTTAAAATAACAATTAGCTATTGCATTCAAAAAATTAATTTAAAAAATTCATTATAATTTCAAATACATTTATATTAACTATCAAAGGCACCTGACCTCTTCCAATTCTTATTTCTTCGTGTAAATGAAAACTCGACTTTAATTCTTGCAAATGTAGTTGTTTGAATTCCCAAGAGCTAGTTTGTTTGCTGAGAAGAGTTCTTGAGACTGAGTGTGCACGTGCTTATTTGGTGCGAAAAATCAGAAGCTGCAAATTTAAAGCAATCAAACGTAAGGAAGGAATTAGCAGAAATCTTGGGAGTTTTGAGATCTGGTTTGTTGCAGAATCTTGGCCACAACTGGAGACGCACATCCATTTTAGGAAGGCTTTGAAAAAGAAAAAAAATCTAACCTGATGAAGGAGGTCATTGTGAGAGGCTTCTTCTTTAAGGGGAACATGACTTTTATTAGGAGGAGAGTTGGAACTTTTGCATATCATTTTTTTACTCTTTTGTTCTGAAAATAGTCAAATTAGGATACGTTCTGTCATGTAGCTAATTTTCTTTTTCTTGGACGAAAGAACAGAAAGCTATTAGTATGTTCGATTTCATAAGACTTATGAATGAAAGAAATATAGTTTAATAATTCAGATATTGATTGTTCTTATCTATTCTTGGTATTATTGTTTCGACGAATGATTAAAAACTGAACCTATTCAGTCAGTTCAACCATAAAAATTTTATACCAATCAATTTTTCAATTTGTTTTAAATTTTCTGATTTAATTTACTTTAATAACTCTTATTATTAAAAATCAATCAACTTATTAATTAATTAGTGAGTTTTTAATTTCATGAAATAATCGATTTTCACAAACCAAGATAAATCAATTAATTTTTATTTAACATTTTAGTTTTTCAATTAAATTAAAAACTAAAATAAATCAATTATTTTTCATTTAATATTTTCTTTTGTCAGTTAAACTTTAAATTCTTCGATGAGTAATCAAATTCTATAATTTTATTCAATCTTTAACGGTTTGTTAGCCGTCTATATCAGTTAGACTTTTAAAACCTTAAATTTCTTGTCTTATCGATTTAATTTATGAATCAATTTTCAAAACATTGATTTTGATTGACCTAAAATGCATATTAGTTAGCTAATCCAAATGAATTATCGCTAAATTAAAATTTGCATCTATAATTGTATAGTTTCTTTAATAAATAGCAGCATATAAGAACTATTCATTGGCTGCGTCCGAAACTGCAGTTCTTACGTAGTGTATAGTTGATGTTCCCTTTGGCGGGGACAGATGACAAAACAAAAAAATTCTGTTCCTCTGCGTATTTGGTTGTTATCTTAAGTGATTTTGTTTTTATCCCCGGGTGACAAAAACAAAAATTTTTGTTCCTTCCAAAATTGAAGGACAAAATTTTTTATCTCCGTCTCCGAGACAAAACACATAATAACTTCCAGAAATACCCCTCCTCCCACATAAGCAAATTTTTTATTCTTAATTATATTATTAAACTCATTATTATTATTATTATTATTATTATTATTATTATTATTATTAAATTTGTACTTATTATTATTTTTATTATATGAAATTAATTATATTTTTATTATTATTATTATAAATTTTGTATTTTGTATTATTATTATTATAAATTTTGTTATTATTATTATTATTATTTATTATAAATTTATTACTTATTATTATTTTTTTGTTTTCATTTTATTATTAATTTTATTATACGAAATTAATTATCTTATTATTATTATTATTGTTGTTGTTATTATTATCATTATTATTACTGTTAATTTATTATTATTATTATTATAAATTTTGTATTTATTATTATTATTATAAATTTTGTACTTATTATTATTATTATTTTATTACACAAAATTAATTATTTTATTATTGTTATTATTATTATTATTAGTTTATTATTATAAATAATAATAATATTATTATTAATGTACTTATATTTTTTTTGAGAAGTTAAAAAATTTCTTTAATGTTAAGAGTTGTACTGTACAATGGAGATGTGAACTATAAGACGCAAAGCATGTTTAAGGCATCAAAAATCAAAACAGCATCGTTTAGAAAGCCTCCCTCACTATTAGGGTAAAACTACCCAGCCCTTTCGCACATCTTCGGGACGTTCCCCCAATTCGGATGGGTGATGCGGCGTTCTTCAGCCGACGTTGAGGAGCAGCTGTTGAGGTGTAGAGAACGATTGCAATCGGCAAAACATGAAACATCTTCGCAAATATGGTTGTTTCCAGGAGAGCGACGTCAATTCGTAACATATTTAACGATTAGGGTTTAATCGGTGAACCTCCTTGTGCGTGCTTTCTTCCAAATCTAGCGATATGTCGCAAGTAAGTGCACCTTGTCTGGAACAATAAGGGGAATTAGGGTTTGAATCTGAAATGATGATTGTCGTTTTGAAGGAGGAGGTCGGGTTTGAAGTCCTGTAGGGCTTCTGCTGCTGGCTTTCTAAAGGAGGCGGGAAAGAGCTGAATCGAACCCAGGTAATTTCGAACACTCACCTGTAGCTGTCTCGATCTGGATCAGTAATAGATCAGAGTGTGTAATCTAGTTTCTACATAGCTTGATGAGTGAGAGTTCTTGGGTCGACTTTTGGGTAATTAAAGCCTCCATACATTTTCCTCTCAAAAGGACTGGCTAAAACAATAGAACGACTGCTGACCTTTACCATTTTTAGGGGGGTCTTTAGGGATACTAATGGGTAGTGGGTTTGAATGTAGTGTGCCTTTTATGCTAATATTGGGATCTTCATAGTGTCCCCACATGTATTCATATTTTTGGTTTTTTGTTGTTTGGTGGGGAAGGATGCTTTTGTGCTCTGTAGGATTCTCCAAAAGAGCGGAACAGGGCCTAAGAATGGAGAACAGTATGGAGCTCCATTTATTGAGGAAGAATGGGATGATGATGAGCTAATTGCTTTATCAGATGAAGAAATGGCGGTGCCTGATGAACTAGTAGTTGGTGATGAAGCTTATATCAAAACAAATGACCCTGAATAGGTTTCTGCCACTATGCTGCACTTTTTTTTTCCTGAAGTATGAGTGCTAGCCTGCTGACAAACTGAAAGCCATCTGAGGAAAACAATGTCACCAATTCTTATAGCTTGCTGACAAACTTAAAAACTGAAAGTCACCTGAGGAAAACATTGTCACCAGTTCTAAATTTTTTTGCTTACATGCCACCTTATTAAATTTTGTCCTACCTAATTCTAAATCATGCTTGTCTGGGTCGATGAGTATTTAGGAACTATATTCCTTGCTACCTAGATTTTATTTTAATGGTTCTTTTTTTTATATAGGTCTTGCTTGTATAAAGTTGGTTTCTTTGCTTTTTACCTTAAGGTCGATTAGTTCACTTATGAAATTATTATGGAAATTTATTTTTACATGATTTTCATTTGGTTACTGAATTTGAACACAACAGTGGGGGAGTTCAACTCAAGAGGTTTTTGTGTTTTTTGATAATTACTCAAGACTTGATAACGTTACAATTTGAGATTAAAATTCAACAATCATCAACAGGTAGATAGTGTTCTGGATGGATTTCCCTTCGAAATCAAAGATATCCTTGGAGAGAGAACCGTATTGTTAAAAAGAAAGTATCGTGACGAGACTATCAAAGTAGAAGTTGATATGCCTAATGTCAAAGTTGAAGAGGGTAATGAAGATGATGATAATACTGAATCCAATGCCCCACCTAGTGTTCCATTGGTTGTGACAATTTCTAAGGATAACAGTAGTAAGTTTTTGGAGATTGGTGTCACTGCTTTCCCTGATGAGATCTCTATCGATAGCTTGGCAATTAAGGACTCGAGTATTTCCGAAGATCAACTTGCGTATGAAGGCCCTGACTTTACGTAAGTTCTGTGATATGAATTGCCTGATTGTAATATGAATTACCTGGTTTTAAGTAAGCTTATGATATGGATTGCCTGAAAGTTTGCGATTGTTGGCTTCTGCTAATGGCTTTTTGCTAATGCATTTTCGGGTTTCGATTTGGCAGTGATTTGGATGAGAATTTGCAGAAGGCTTTCCACAAGTATCTTGAGATTAGAGGGATCAAACCTAGCACTACAAACTTTTTGTTGGAGTACATGACCGAGAAGGACAACAGAGAATACTTGAAATGGTTGAATAACATCAAGGATTTTGTGGGGAAGAAGGCCTAAGCTTTTATACGGTGGCAGTGGTTGGAACCACCTCTTCGGCTGTTTTCTTTTGTAGTGTTTACCATCCACATTGTGTATCATGAACAAGTTTTGAAACTCATGAGCAATCTTTAACTGATTATTTAATAAACTTTCTGAATGGCATGCACTCTTTTGGATCTAAACTACTCAAAGAACTGTTCCTGATATGTTGCCTGTACATTTCTTACCTGTCTTCTTATGCCAGTACTTATGTTTTTTATAAGGCAATAGGTATGGATGAATTTCGATTTGATGTTAATATATTGTTATTTATTATATTAAATTATGTGTATAACAATGCACTTTCATTTCTTAAAATTTCTTAAATGAAAATATTATAAACTTAAGATTTAACTTATGACAAAGGAATTTATTTTAATTTAATGTGAATTTTGAAAGTCAATCTATTACTTTAGCCATTTTTAAATTTTATTTTAGGTTCAAAAAGTAAATTTTTAAATAATGACTTATTTTATTTTTATATAAGTGTTCAATTTTTAAAAAAGTTTAATTAAGTTCCAATCTTCTACCTTGTGACATATAGTCTTCATATTTTAACAAAATAAATATTTTGCATTGATAAATTATATTTTAAAAGGATTAGAAACCTAATTGAGAAATTATAAATTTTTGAGTTTTTTAAAAAAAATTGAAAAAAGATTTAGTAGTTTTTCTTTATACACAAAAAATAATAAAATGCTATTAAAGTCCTTTACAATGTATTTCTATTTTTAATGGTAAAGGTGACACGAGCTTCTTAAATTCTGAATTTAATTAATATTCAAGTTTGATTAAATATTTAAAATTTTAATTTCAAATTCAACCTAATTTTTTATTATTATTTAGATTAAAAATTTTATGAAATTAAACTCTAACTTATTAATTTCATAACAAATTAAATTAGGAGAATGTTGTTTTCGTCTTACTTGATGTCATTGTTAGTAAAGAAATTTAGGCTCAAGCTCGACCAATAGGTCAGTTCAGATTGATCGAACCTCAACTCAATTTTAGGCATAAATTTTTATAAAATAGGATCTTAAGTTGAGCTCAGATACCCAATTTTATCTTAATTGGGGACGTAATTTTTTGTACCCTTTATTCTATTTCAACCCTGCTTTATTTTATTTCTGCATGTATCGAAAGTTGTTATAGAAGATGGTTTTTTTAATTAATAAAAGATTAAATTTGTGTCATGTAAGGTTTAGGGTTAGCATCCTCGAGCCTGGACCCCAACAGAAGCTGTCCAGGCCGGAGCGTGGCTCATTCCCGTACTAGAGTTTTATACAGGCCCATAGTTCTAAGAGTGCCCAATGCCCGAAACGAGGAAGTTACAAAAGCAGAGTTTCGCAAATGAGTTAATGCATCTTATTCAAACTGCCATTGAAGCTAAGCTAAGTCAACGGTAAGAGACCCAGACTAGGAGGAATCTCTCTCCCAATGAATGGGGTTCCCTATAAGTTCCAATCTCAATCTCCGATGTTTGTCCCCGTCTTCTACGCCGCGTTTTACGCGGTTCCAAAACCCTAAACCTAACTCTCCTCTTCTTCATTTTCTTTCTACCTTCACTCATCATCCTCCTCCTCCCACCAACCTCAAGGTAGGCCATATCCCACCTTCCTTTCTTTTTCATTTTTTTTTATAATCATATGATAATGATGTTGTCGTGAAGTGTATTGGAGTGGAGTGTTATTGAAGTGGATTGGTTGTTTATTTATTCTTGTTTTCCTAATCATTGATTTATAGATGTCGTGCTCTGGTGCTTCGCGGCTCAGTTTTGTTTCCGTGAAGGCCCAGATGGACACGGAGGAGAAGTCCATTTCTGGGGACAGGATGCTTGTTCGTTCTCATCTCAAATCTCTTGTGTTTGGTTACTGGGATAATCTTGGCTTGAAGTTTGGATTAATTGTTCAAAGCGCCTTCTTTTTTGTGCATTAGGTGTTTGTGCCTCCTCATCCGTTGATCAAGCACTGGGTTTCGGTTCTCAGAAATGAACAAACTCCATGCCCCATTTTTAGTATGTGATGTGTACGAATTTTTGAATTTATTTGTTATCACACGGGTTTATATTAGTTTTGTACAAGAATGTGCGCTGGGAGAGGTTTTTAGTTGATGAATGGTTTTGTTTGTTAAAATTCATGTTTTCGATGACAGAAAATGCTCTGGCTGAGTTGGGGAGGTTACTTATGTATGAAGCTTCAAGGGATTGGCTGGTATGTTATTATGATCTCTTATCAATTCTTGCCTTTGATTATGTTTTGTACACTTACTTGTTTTGCTGCCAGCCTACTGTAACCGGGGAGATACAATCACCAATGGGTGTTGCCTCGGTTGAATTCGTCGATCCAAGGGAGCCTGTGGCGGTCAGTTGATAGTTACAAATGATAAATCATTATTATTTTTTAATTTTAGCCAGATGTTGACATGTGTTGTAGCTTCTAATTTGCTACTCCTTCGTACTGTAATCGCACTAACATTTTCCTTCTTTTATTTACAGGTTATTCCCATCTTGAGAGCTGGTCTAGCTCTTGCAGAACACGCAGCTAGTATCTTGCCAGCCACAAAAACTTATCATCTAGGTATGTTTTGTTCACTATGCAAAGTCGGAGGGTTATGCACATTGTATAATCATAGTGTTCTGAATGTACTTTCCCTAGATAGGGTGGTGTTTGATGAAATCAAAACTGCATATCACAGAATTAACAGAGGGAAGGGATCATACTTGTCAGACAAGGGAGATCTCTTCATTATTTTTATTTCAGTAATAATGAATTCTTTAATATCAGAATATTAATATTAATCAAGCACTTACTCCTGAGAACATTATTGAGTTCCCTACATTTTTACAAACTTACATAGGGATCTTCTTTATTTAACTAATCACTGATCGAGGAATTGTTTCTTTTTGTCTGCTTTTGTCTTTTATTTTCCATGTTGGATCTTTCCTTTCCATTTTCGTATGTTTTTTCTTAATAGTTTTCTTTGAGTAAAAATATTTGAGCAACAAAGGTAATGAAATTCCATCCCTTTATTGGAAATTAAGGTGTTAGCAGGGACGAGGAGACACTTCAGCCAACAGTTTATCTAAACAAGTAAGATCTCTATTGGAGAAATTTGCTCAATTTAGCTCCAGATAATGTTGCTGAATTGTTCATAGTTTCAACAATTTTTGGGTCTAGCCTAGTAATTTAGGTAAACAATAGAGCTTTCATTATTGTAATTGTTCATTCTTATTTAGTTTTAGATTTATTTGATATGCAGCATGGCCTTAGTGTTTAACGCTTTCTAATTATAGTATTCAAAGGTGCTTCTATGACATTTACATGTTCTCCTTATAGGTTACCTGATAAGTTTCCTGAAGGTTCTCGGATTTTTGTGGTAGATCCTATGCTAGCAACAGGTAGGATCTCTCTAACTTGTTACCCGACATGTTACAATATCATGGTGTTTATCTTTTGCTACATTCTTTTAAATTCTTGCAAACACAAGGAAGCTCAGGATGTCGTTCTAGTAGATCTTGAGTTTGGATTACAAATGAAGAAGCTTACATTGTGATGGCATGTGTGAATTATTCTGTTATGATGGAATAAGTGGAAGTGGATTGTCAAGACTCTAGACTTAACAAATGGAACTATTTTAAGACTGAGGCATAATTGATCTATTTCAGGCTTTGATGAGTCAAAATCAGATTTCTCTGATCCTGTGAAGTCCTTAGATTCACTTCTCTTCATTAAATTTTTCAGAAAAATTTGTTTCTTGCATTTAGCATAAGGTTGCAACATGGTGAACTCAGAATTTAGATCTTGTTCTGAAAATTGTCTGATCTAAAATACCAAAAAGCTTTTCATGTTTCCTCAATGTTTTAACACTTATGTTATAGTCCAGGGCACCTGCTTCTGTCAAATTATAGGAACAACGGGATGTGATCCTCTGTACCAGCAACTCTGGCCCTATTCTGTCCCAGTTCATCCCACATAAATAGATGGCTAGTATGGACTGGGACAGAGTAGGGCCAGGGTTGCTGGCACGGAGGATTTGAGGGGAGGAAGAACTGTGACAAAAGTGTGCTATTAAATAATGTCTAAAATGTTGACTTCAATCTTTTCCTTTTAACTGTTTCACAAACATTATCTTCTTTTTTCACGTTAACGAGAAAGCATTCATTTCTCACATTCTTATTTCTCTTGGTAATCATTTTCTGGTACTACCTTCTGGATATACATGTTTTGAAGCAAATTTGCTTGATTTTAGGTGGCACAATAGTCGCAGCTCTTGACCTTGTTACGGAACGTGGGGTAGATAGCAAACAAATCAAAGTGGTAAGGTGGCATAAGTTCTCTGTACGCCAGTGTGTTTTTTTTTTCTTCATCAGCAATTTAAACGTTTGAATTCATGTCTGCAGTTCTTAAATGGTACTTTTTGTTGCTTGATATTTATGAAAAGCATGAAATTCTATTGTGTCATGCGATGTTCCTGTTTAGATGGATTGCAAACATACCCAATATTTTGGTATAATGCAAACATACCCAATTTTTTGGTATAAGAGTGGGATTAAATAATTCTAATGCTACTTAATTGTTTCTTGAAAAGGGTCATCTATTGTTTTGAATTTGAAAGATTATCAGCTTTGTAAAACACATGAAAATATTATTCTTCAATTTAGAATTGCACCTCATGTAGCATATTGTGATCTGTTCTTCATACTCCTCAGACTCGGCTCAGTTGGTTTCTCTTGGTGCTGTCTGTTAGTTTGTGTTTGAGATGGATCAAGTTCTGGTTTTCTTTTTCTCCTATTTTATTTGCTTGCCTAGAAAATAAAGTTGTGAAAGGATAGAAGGTCAATTAATTAAAAATTTACCATAACACGTGGAACAGTCTTTTGGGATGCCCATTTAATCTAACCCCTTCGATCTGCAAGACTAACGTTATTTAGTAAAACGACAGATTTCTGCTGTTGCTGCCCCTCCAGCCCTTCAAAAGCTCAGTGAAAAGTTCCCTGGGTATGGTATTTCTAAACTAGTTCCCGATAAAGTAGATACGCATTTTGCTGAGATTTTACTAATTATTTCTTTTCTTTTGACTTTACAGGCTTCATGTTTACACAGGAATTATTGATCCTACAGTAAACAATAAAGGGTGAGTTCTGCTTTTGGCATAATTGTATAGAAACAATTAGATCTTATTTTGAGCCGCAAAATGGGACCTCCCCTTTTCAGGTTTATCGTTCCTGGACTAGGGGACGCTGGAGATCGGAGCTTTGGCACGTAAGTATATTTTGTGGAAGATCTGACAATCATGCTGCAGTAGCATGCAATTTTGATATATTGAGCCTACAAGCACTCTCAGAGGCTGGCGAAGTTTTCAGTTCTGGACAGGATTTTGTGTGGAAGGATTATGCTGGGATATACCAATTCTTTTGGCATTGGGAATCAGGAGCTACTGTCTGAACATTAGTTTCCCATCATATTGTCAACTATATAACATTAAAAGTACCTCTTGTGCCGTAAATACAATCATCTGAAGACGATTGCAAGAATTCTAAACTCTTGTTATGCAATTATTGATAAATTTGATGTCAAGATTTTCTGAGAAAAGTATCAGCTGATTTGGAAGAGACTTGCTCTTTGGTTAGTTTCATTTTACCACTTGGAAAGGTATAACAAAGGATTAGACAGAAGTTTTCCAGATCTGAAAATAGAAGGACCAAAGGAAAGAAGGAAAAAAGGTCAGAAAGTGAGGTGACGCAAAAGTAGTGATACATTTAATCCTGAAGATGATGATAATTAATTAAAATAATATTAGTCAATACAAAATATAAAGATTATACATATGTAGACAAAAGAAGAAAGTAGAAAATAAAATAATGTGTCATATTTAATAAATAAAATTAATTTTTATAATACAAAACAAAAAATAGTATTAAAAGAGGGTTAGGTTTATACAAAACGAAGAAGTTGAAATCAACATGCACTGCCTCCACCCGCGCCGCCGCCAAAACCACCGCCTCCTCCTCCCATATCACCACCATGGGTTGTGATACCACCGTGATTATGATGAGTATGATGATGATGATGATGGTTAAAGCCAGAGCTGCCTCCGCCGCCACTTCCAAAGCTTCCAAAAGTACAACTCAAGAGAATGGACACAACAGCAAAACAAACAAATACTACGATGAAGATTACCCAGATTTCCATAATGTCTTAAAACTTGCTTATACCATTTCTAGTCCTGGATCTAGCTTCATACTTTTATCATCATCATCATCATCATCATCGTCACCCAGTCTGAAATTTCGCAATGAAGCAGGGTCTGGAGAGGTCCGATAGTACGCAACCTTACCCCTACATAGTAGAGATGCTGTTTCCGATGGACCCGCATGCAAATGAGACAATATAGGAATGATATGGAATACAGAAAGAGTAAAAAGAAAAAAAGAAAAAAAGAGAGGGAATACCTGGAGGAGGATAGATCTGCAAGAACCTAGGATTATATAAAGTCCATCCCTTTTTTGTCACTCACCAGGTAAGGGGGGATTGGGTAACGGGAACAGTTAACCCTTTACCTTTATCCGATCCCGCCAAATTAATAGCTTGAAGCTTAATTGATGTACAACTTAAAATTAGAACTCTCTTATACATATTGTCACTTGTTCAATTTAATTTTATGAATTGATGTTTTTAAGGCTTCTTTCTGTGGTATTTGTACTGCCAATTTGCCATTTCAAATGAAGAGTTATTGAATTCTTTATTCTTTATTAATGTAATTGATCAACTTAGATTCAAATCAATATCTTTACAAGAACATTCAAAAACTATAGCATTTTTTTTGGTGGATTTAGTTTTGGAAGTGTTGAGGGGTATGTTTTAACAAGGACAAGATAAAATATTTTGTGGGAGTATTAGAAGAATAACAAATTGCTACTTTTATTTGGTTATATGTTAATACGTCCTTCTTTAATCCATCAGAAACATTCAATAGTTGTTAAGGCTCTATAAGAAATAATTTATTTATTGGGTATTTTATCATAAATCTCATTATTCTCATCGATAATGTGTAGGCTTAGAGATAATTACATTTGTCAGGGTGCTAGGTTGTTTGTTATTCTCTTTTAGCTCCTCTACTCATTCAGAATTCGGGTTAGGAGAAAATTTAGTTTTATGAATTGATGTTTCTAAGGTTGCTTTCTATAGTACTTGTACTGCCAATTTGTTATTCGAGATAAAGAGCTATTGGATTCTTTATTCTTTCTAAACATAATTGATCAATTTAATTCATATTTTGTTAGTATCCATGCAATACAGAATGTTATTATATGTGTTGTTAGTACGATTATTATGGTAGCAGCTTCTAAAGCTATAGAATCTTCATCATATACTAATACAACATTAAGTTAAAATGCTCAAAACATGCTATTGTTGATTAAGTTACCCGCTAATTACTTAATAGAGTGAACATAATCATGGCTTCAGATTTTATAAATTCTCCAATTATTCAGTTAGAATTTTAAAACTCTTATGTTTAATGTTTAAATAATGAAATATTTTGTTTAAGTTAGGAGATATGATTTTTTTCTAATGGTACGATAAAAAATTTATTGAGAAAGTTACTAAAATGAGTCATAAATTTAAAAAAGAAGTATCAATGTTGAAGAAGGTGGTCGAAACAAGTACTATCAAAACAAGTACAACTAAGAAGACCGAGGAGCAAATGAAGCTCATTAACAAGTTAAATAAGTTTGTTGGTAAAAAAGAAAAAAAGCGTTGAAGTTTATATTATTGAATATTGTAATAAGATTAATTGTACTTATGGTACTTATTACTTTTCATTTATTTTATGGAAAAAAACATTGAATTGTAACATAAATTTAAATTTGACTTATATTTAATGTAATGATTGTGCACTTGATAATTACATTATAACGATTATGTCATGCGTTCCCCATCCTCTGTCAAATGACCATTTGTAAATATTAATAATATTTTAAGTAGCAAATATATAGACTAAAATTCATATATAAAAGTGGCAAACACATGAATATCAATAATATATTAAAGAGAAAATATGTTGATTGGAATTTACATTTACATGTAGGCAAAAGTTAGGCAAATATGAAAATGCAAATAACACATATATCAAAAAAGTTATCAACACATATGTCAATAGTGCTATAGCAATAACAGATACATCAAAAATTTATGCCAATATACTACACTTAATAATTACCCTTAAAACTTTATCTTAAGAGAGCAGTCACCTATCTAAAAAATAGGTCTCAAATGCTTATGCTCTCTTTTGGTAGCATCAAACAAATGTATAACCTTTTGAATTACAACCAAAAGATAATGAAGGATGAATACAAAGTATAACTAAAAAATCAGGAAGTATAAATTTTACAATTTTCATTATATCTAGCAACGAAATGTCATGATTCCTTGTTAGTTGTAAATCCACTATTGATCTACGATTACTTAACTTTAACTTATGTATATATTCTTGCAACATAGCATATTTATTAATATAATCAATTGCCCTCTCTTTTCTCAATCTCATCCTTGCTCTTTTACACACCCTTGAATTAACAAAATATTAAATCTCTCTTAATAATCTTCAATCATTTTATTAGTAGAGATACTATACTTCTCAAGAATTATATCCTTAAAATGTTTCATTAGGAACTTAACGAAAACCAATTTTGGTTTGTTACTTATGAAACAACTACAATAAGGTTTGTAAATCTATACTTTGGAACACTTTTCATTCTTTTCATATCTAACATACAACTCCCAAGGGCATCCCTTAATATACTCAACCATATTCCTCAAACTCTCACTCTTTTTCAATTTTACATTGTACCATATTTGCATTACATAATCGACAACAACATATTTAAATTCTTTTATAGTTTTAAACCCCATACCCAATCTCCATTATTGTACCATACGTATCAGATTATGCCTAATACTTATACTTGGCTCTCCTCCTTTAAGATATTCATTTCTACTAATATTAAATCAATCTCAATTAATTAATGGTCATCTAGAATGTCCCAAAGAAATTATGTTGTATATATTAATCAACAAGTTCATCCACATATTCATCACCCTATTCATCATTATGTCCATCATCCTATTTATCATCCTATCCATCATCATGTTCATTAATGTGTTCATCATCGTAGTCATCAATATGTTCTTCTCCTCTAGTTATAGGTAATATGTTAGGAGTAGGGAAAGGAGCATTCAAATTACGAGTTACATAAAATATCAATAATCCCATAAGTTTTCATAAGGATTGTTATTCTAATACATTTTTCGTTTAATTCAATAAGTCTCAATGACTCTTTAAAGTTAAAATTGAGTACCTTGTAGTATGCTTTATCAACTTGGTGGCATCATAAATCCTTCACCATCTCATACATTTGCTTTTAATTTATATAACCAAGGTCAAATTTTCAAAAGTAGCAATGTCCTTATCAACATATATGAACTCAACTTCTAATAAAAATTCCTACTATAGAAAAGCCTCACATGTAGCGCCCCCTCACCGTAGGGTACACACCGGGACGCTCGTGGGTCGTTCCGGCGCATATCCCACAGTTCGGAAGTGCTACGATCACAAACGATCTCTAAACACTCGCATGGCATC
>JAOTIZ010000001.1:25237495-25255076 GCA_027123425.1 Erythroxylum panamense | reverse complement strand
AAAACGATCAATATAGGCAGTAACCTCACAAGCTCGGGTTATCTAACCTAAGTCATGTTGTTCTTAACGATTAACGAACGTTATAAGCTACTTACAAATACTAAAAGTAACAATTACGGATTACAATTAATATTTTAGCAAAAGGTTCGAAATAAAACGATCAAAATATTATATTAAGATCATTAATCTCAAACCATCAAAATCAATACCAACAACATGACAATCCGAAAATAAATCACAACTTTAAAATGACAAAATAGCTTAAACGTGACTTGACGTCGATATCCCCATTGAACCGGTGTCAGAAAACTAGCTTACCATCTTCATTTTTATGCTCCAAAAATGGGTCAAGTTTATCATATAAAGTAGCAGCCCAAGTTACCTTCCTCTACCTTTAATCCTCACAGTGAGATGTAGGAAACAAAGTCTCTAGCAGCTCCTAATGTCACCTCCACTGTCAAGTAGCAATGTGCCAACACAGAAGCGTTTTTCCTTTGGTTCTTCGTTTTGCCTCTGCGCCAACTTGCGTCTGAATGCTGACACTGCAGCTGTGACAAGACAAATAAAGGTTGAGTGTTTTTAAAATCTTCCAGCCTCGCGTGTTATGCTAGCACCGACTCCCAACCATTGTTTTGCTGCTTCCCTTTTGTTCCTGTGCGCCGACCTTCAATCCTCCTCGATACTGTTGAAAATACAAATAAAAAATCACTTAAACCCTTTCCTCGTAAGGCTTATTCTCTAGCGTTTTTGTTAAAAACGCTGCGTACACAGCATACGCTGCTGCGTTTCACGCAACGCAGCAGCGTGAATGCTGCGTAAGCAGCGTAAGCTGCTGCGATGCTGCGTTTCACGCAGCAACACTGCGTGAAACGCAGCGCACAACAAATTCTGTTTTTTTTTAACTTGATAAATAATTATGCTCTCATTTACTTTAGAAAATTTTGAATTTTTTATCTCAAAAATATATCAAGATTTCCAACCTAGCAGTCAACACAAATTGAGCATTTTATCTAACAAAATAGGATTGAAATCACATGTAAATGCATAAAAAAAATATAAGATATTCCAATCCTATCAATACTTATTGTGTTCTGAATTCCGAACGATGATTATCTGAGGCGTTTGATGCATGTTTATATCATTGGAAGTGCTATTTGCATGTGAATATAATTGACTACTTGCTTTGCACATATAATGTCTGAAATGACATTGTTTTGTTTTAAAACCATTGAGTCCTAGTTGTAGGTAAATAGGCATGCCTAGAAGGGTCTGCAGCTGCTTCTGTGACACTTCAGTGTCTTCTATTAATGACACTTTGGTGTATTCTGTTGTTGACACTTTGATGTCGAGACTTCGGTCTCTTCTAGACACTTCAGTGTCGAGACTTCAGTCTCTTTTGTATAAGTTCCATTACCCGCTTCTGTAAATGGATTTAGTAGCCAATGATTTTGTATTCTGATATCTGTTTGATTATGATATAAACCAAATTGTATTCTGATTTTGAAGGGTTTATACCCTCTTGTGATATTCAGTTCTGATAATTATAAAAATCTTTTCTGAAATGCATTATATCTGATTTAATGTTAGGTAATCTTTTAATGCATGCTTATGTTATTACATGATTATGTATGATGAGTTGTCACTTCTATATAGATTAGTTATTACTCACTAAGTTATATGCTTAGCACAGTGGATTTTTTCCATGTAGGTTCAGAGAGAGGATTATTAAAGACTGGGACAAGTCAACCGTAATGGCCAATGGAGTCTAAGTCTTGTTTTGAGAAAAATGTATTCTGATTTTTTTTTGGGCTTGTACCTGATGTATATGACTTTTAAACTTGTTTGAAGGTTTGTAATAACCTTAATACATGTTGGTCTTCGAATTTATGGTATGTAATATGACAGACACAATATGAATGATATGTTATGTATTGTATGTTTGCTTGAGATTTTGGGAATGCACGTATATTATGTTTCGTGTGTTTTGGATTTGGTTTCAGTTCGATATTATCTGTTTGTACTGTTTTATGTGAAATTCATATATCCTTCCAGGAGGTATGTGAGTATCACAAAACTGCTATGTAACTAACTTTACTATACTAATTGTAACGAGCTAGACTAACGATAACGAAAAACGTTAACTGATAAATATTTCTTCAGAGTCCCTGAAGATGCAACTTACACTTGGGGATAATAACCAAATTCAAATTGAAGGAAATGGTATAGTTGCTGTCACAACAAGCCACAATAATGTGAAGCACCTTCATAATGTTTACTATGTTCCTAGTTTGGCACATAATCTGTTAAGTGTTGGGCAACTCATGGGTAATCGTTATTCAATTTTGTTTGATGATGGTGCATGTCTTGTTAAAGATAAAAAATCTGGTCAGGATATTGTCAATGTGCATATGACTGAGAACAAAATGTTTCCTCTTGAGGTTTCGTGTGTAAACAATCATGTTTTGGTTACTAGTGTGATGAATGAGTCTAAACTGTGGCATTTATGATATGGGCATTTGAATTTCAATGGCCTGAAGGTGTTTGGTCAGAAAAACATGGTATTTGGGCTGCCTAAAATTGATTCGTTTAGTATGTGTGAAGGATGTATTTATGGGAAGAAGTGTAGGCAGTCATTTCCTGTTGGAAAAGCATAGAGAGCATCTTATTGTCTTGAATTAGTTCATGCTGACTTCTGTGGACCTATGAGAACTTAATCAATCGGTGGAAGTTGATATTTTCTGCGATTTACGGATGATTTCAGCCGCATGAGTTGGGTTTTTTTTTAAATACAAATCAAAAGCAACAGAAAGTTTTAAGAAGTTTAAGGCTATGGTGGAGAAGCAAAGTGGCAGCAGCATAGTAACACTTCGTACAGACAGAGGTGGCGAGTTTCTATCTAGAGAATTTACTACAACTCTTTTGATTTGTACTTAATTTGTTTTATTCTAGTTGGAGGATTATATTGAAGCCTTGATTATAAATCGACTGTGAGATTGAATAGTTTTATTGAATTCAATTATGCATAGATATTTAATTAATTCCTGAATTTCACTAATTGTATGTTAGTTTTGGGTTTTATTGAATAAATGCATATATTTAATAAACCTAAAATAATCTACTGCCAATTAAAAACAAGTCCAGAATTGTTTGTTGATTTTAATAAGTAGCAATCAATGTAATTTTATTTCCTCGTTAAGATATTTAATCTATGTCATGGAATTAATTAATATAATTGTAATAAATCATCTGTTGAGTTTATTGGTTAGAATTGAGTCTTTCTAGATTTTAAAATTGTAAAATGAGTAGTTGAAATTTCATCATATTCCCTAGAGCCAATTGCATTCAACTAGAACGTTAGCTTAAGCATTTGGAGTAAGCCAATAAATAAATTACTTACTCTCCATACCCCCGATCTCCAGGAATCATGTAAGAACATCAACTTATTTATTAGAGGGTACAGTACATATTTCCGTGATTCATCAAATCCCTCAATGAGACATGATGTAATGTCACTGGCAATGACGACCTCCGACCAAGAAACTGTCCGCAAACTTGTTCCATTGATGGCCGAGAATTTGCGTGAAAACGCAGGCATGCCAGTGCGATGCTGACCGCAAGAACCAAGCTTTGAGCAACTTCTTGATTGTTGTTGGGATAGGAGAGTCGTGAATCTAGCATATCCTTCATCATTAGAGATGGACAATCTCGTAGTAATGTTATTTTGGAAACAATTTCTTCAGGCTCTCTCCCCATGATTGTTTCTAGCACCACCACTCCAAAGCTAAAAACGTCGCATTTCTCGGTCACAAACTTGGTGTAAGCAAGCTCTGAAGAACATGCAGTGAGAACATAAAAGGAAAGGAAACCCCGTTAGAGTGAAATTTCGATTAAACACTTTCAGTGAGCATGCAAGTTCATAAAATGTCATAGATAAAGCTGTTGAAAATGAGTTAACCTGGCGCAATATATCCACGAGTACCAGCCACTACGGTTCGATTAGATGAACCGGGACCGAGAATCCTAGCAGCACCAAAGTCTGAGATAAATCCATCCAATGAAGAATTTAAGAGGATGTTGTTGCTTGATATGTCTCTATGAACAATTGGAGGATTGCAATCATGATGCATGTAAGCTAAAGCATAAGCTACGTCTTGGATGATTTTAACCCTTTTTCTCCAACCTAACTCCACAGCTAGAGAATCGGTTCTGAGAGCGTAAAACAAACTTCCTTTTTCCATGTACTCGTATACCAAGAACATGGATCGCCTATGCAAACAGAACCCGTGTAGCTTCACTATGTTTTTGTGACGAATTTCTGTCAGAATCTTCACCTCGTTCCTGAAACACTCGTCGAAAGCTGGTTCTTCAGATTCTAAACTGTGGAGTTTCTTAATTGCAACCACTTTGCCACTTGGAAGTTGGGCCTTGTAAACACTGCCGTAGCCACCAGTTCCAATGCAATATCTGATGTCGAAATTATCAGTTGCATCAATGATGTCTTGGAAAGCGATCCTTCCATCGTAGTTCCATATCGAGAATAGGTCTCCGTTCTTCGGTGCCTCACATTCTTGCGAGGAAATCTTCGAGGTACGTCGACGCCACAAGACAAACAAGCACCAGAGTGTTGAGAACGCTATGAACACGATGATGGGAAGACCAATATAAAGCACCTCTTTGCTTCTTGGTCGTTCTATGGAGCTATCTGTGGAGGGTGGTGAGAAAGGAACATTTATGTCTGCCATCAATAAACCTTTGTTGCCCAAAAATGCAGAAGGATCAGCCAACCTGAAGTTACATGGTATTTGACCCCAAAAAGAGTTGTATGAGAAATTATACTCGATCAACCATGAAAAGTCAGGAATCGAGACCAAATTTCTAAACAGAAACTTGAATGGAGCGAATTGTTCATAACGGAGGAGAGGAGTGATTGACTTGTCACTTGTGCAAGTTTTTTCCACAGCGTGTGGACCACACTACAAGCTTAACTTCCTGGAAGCTGGAAGCATCAATGTCAACGTATCATACTTCAATCTGCTAGATGGTTCAAGTAGTAGGAAAGAGCCCTATTCTTGACTCGAAAATCATCATTGTCAGACAAGTCAAGACACGTAAGCTTTGAAAGCTACGATATTGGAAGGAATTTGCCTTGTGAGTCCTTGCACCATAAGATAAAGGCTAGCAAGGTTTTGCATGTTAGAAAAGTTCATCTTCTTGAACTTGTCTCCAATAATCAAAATATTTCGAACCTAGATAAATCACGGCAACGCTTCCACCGCCGTCACAAGCTATTCCTCGTCACATGTAATGACTTAGTTTGCTGCTGTCGAAGTCGCAGACATTGTCATTTATGCAGTCTGCCCACCACTCACTCTCCAGCAGAGCTTGGCGTTCCAGATTTAGTGAAGTTTTCATTTCAAAGTGACTAATCCATGCCAAAAACAACCAAGTCGAAGCAATCATCTCTCTGGAAATGATGGGTTATATATTTATAAGTGCGTTAACTTGAGATGAATCCTTAAAAAGCCACGAATTTAAGCCCTGAATCGTGTTTGCGGTTTAACACTCTTTAAATCAGTGGTATTGCCGTGGAATGACTCGAGACCAAATTTCTTAACTGAAACTTGAATGAAGCGACTTGTTCAACGGAGCAGAGGAGTGATTGACTTGTCACATGTGCACTGTGGACCACACTGCAAGCTTTAACTTCCTGGAACAGGAAGCATCAGTATCAATGTATCTTACTTCAATTTGCCAGATGGTTCACGTAGTTGGAAAGAGTTCTATTCTTGACTCGAAAATCATCATTGACCTTTACGAAGACAATAAGATAACTCCCAAATGACACTCCAAGAGGTACTCTAATTGTTTGGTAAATTCCAGGTGTTCATTCCAACACTTTCGGAGAAGTTTCTCATAACAAATAACAGCACGATGCGGAAAATGATTAGTTCATTTTCTTTCAATCTAAGGACCTTATGGGATAGTGATCCGGAGAGATGTTGCATAGTCAATATTCCATGATGAATTCCTGAATCTCTATTCCTGTGTGTCGTGCTCCTCCTTGCAGTAACATCAGAACTTCATCTCCTACTTTAAGTGAAGTAACAGGAATCACTGTTTTCTGCATTTCATTACCTACTTGGAATGACGAGAAAACTATGTCATGTGAGAGGAAAAATCCAAAACTTTGGGAAGCTACATTGTCATAATAATGAACCTTGATAGGGAGGGACTAAGGCAACTGTTTCTGCATTCTGTAGAAAAATGCTGTAACATGTTTCATCATCTTCTCTCTGCAAGACCAAAAAAATAACAGATTTCTATGAGTTCTCTAAAGTTTCTTTAACAAAAAAATCACAAACTAAACGTCAGAGTTCACAATCACATAATGAAAAACATCTAACCTACAAACAAAAGCAGGCTAATCATAAATTCTATCCTGAACATCAGGCAAGCTATAATTAACAGAAGCTTATAGATGAATGCCTGTGATGATAATGTCTCTGACCTTTGCCTCTACAAGAATAAGGGATCTCGTCTCTATCTTCACACGACCAACAATTGCAGTTCGCATCTGGCCTTTGTGATCTGTCACAATGACTTCTCTGCCTGCTTTTAACTCTGAAAGGTAGCAAGTTTTTCCTCCTGGCACAGAGATGTATGCATGTACTGGTCCCTGTACGTTTCAGGTAAATATGGATGAAAAGAACATGCAGTAGAATCATAAAACCAAGGAGTCAACCTGGCTTCTTGCTATCTCTGACAAGATGGTAGTTTAACATAATTATTCTTATCACAAAGCATAATTCTCTTTTGCTCATGGAAAACTCAGCCCCAGCATATTTCTAGACAAATTCAGGGTAACAGACCCAGGAACACCTCATCAACAAGCCATAACATGGTTCCAAAACCAAACTAGACCCTATTTTTCGTCATTGATCAACAACATCCTTCCACACTAGATGCAATCAGGGTAACAATCTTGAGTTGAGCCAATTCTAGTCTTATAAACGCAAGCTCGCTTTGTGTTGTTTCATTAATTCATTAGATGATATTCATTGTTTGAAACAGGAAAATTTTTTAGCTTTTAAAATCTATGAGAACATAACTGCAGAGCCAAATAACTAGAGCAGTTTAACCACCCAAACCACCTAACTGCAGAGCCAAATGAAAATACCACAGATCAAAATAATCCTTGTGCAAATCATTAGAGCCTCACTGCATTGACACGAAAAGGCCTGCTTGAAGTGTACTTTGACTCCAGGCATTCTGAGTGAACAAGAAATAATCCTCTAGCAAAGGAACCCACCTGTGCAAGAAAAATCATGCTGTTATCAAGATTATAGGCAATTGCCCATTAGTGGCAAAATCATGAGTTGGTAACCAGGAAAACACCAAAAGTCCTTCGCCAGGCTTCATAAGGCTGCAAAGGTCTACACAAATGCGGTCACCCATTCCGACTGCCTGAAGATGAGTTATTGTGACTTTTGTCAAGCTCAACACTGCTTTTGCTTCATTTATTTTGTCAAAATAGTCCTGAGAATTTTAACAAAGATAACAAGTAAATTTTAAACCTATAATATAATGTCCAAGTCTAAAATAAAACAAATACCTTTAACTCAAGAATAGCTTCAACATTTTCAACTTTTAGAACAATTCCTCCCAATCCTTGCTCCAAGGCCTAGACAGACACGAGGACTATTATTCAGAAAAATTGGCAGTGGCCATTAACGAAAATAGTTTACAGTTTTGAATAAAATGTAATAAGTAAATCAATAAAGTGAATTTTCAGTTTTCTTCCTCAACCACAGGGTATTAATTATTAAATAGATACCTCAAGGAAAACCCGTGCCTCTAAAGGAGTTTTTGAGATGGCAAACACTGTCTTTTGACTGCCTTGGAATGCTGCAACAATGTTTTCTGCAGGGATTATCTAAAAAACTACTCTTAATTAATCCGAAAATTGGTGAAAATATTTGGAAAATCAGAAATTCTCCCTAATGATCTACACCTTCTATAAAGGAATGTGCAACTAGAAATTGAGAACTGATATTCACTGAAATATGCACATCCAAAAAGTAGGATAGATCACTTCACAGATTAAAGTCTATGGGAAGAAATTTTCCCAAATAATCAGAAACAACAGTCACACCTGCCAATCAAGTAATTGAACAATAACATTTTCAGCTTGTTCATTTTCTGGTTGAAGCTGCTGTAGTTCTTGGGGGCTTGAAACCTCAAAAATCTTGGCAACCCTTTTGCTCTCTTCATTCAATACCTCTTGGCCCATAATAAAGAGGGGATAAATCATTGCAATTGCTGTAATTTCCACAACCAAATCATAGAAAATGCGAAACTTTCATGCCAATCTCCACCTTTTCCTAGCAAGAATTTCAATCTTCCTCTCTGTCTGATAAAAGAAACTATGTTTCTTAAAAAAGCATCCAAAAATGACAAAAGGGATAGGACCATATTTACAAACTGATCTCATCAAATCCCCACCTTCCAAAACCAGTAAGCATGTCCTAGGGACAACATAACTAGAAACTAAATGTTATATATTGCCCAAGAGTAAAGTAAACTGCAGAGATGGATCGTTAAGATACTTTACATGACCATTCAATTGCAAGTTCCCGATCTTCTGCCGAGAAGATGAAAGTGTTCCAACCCCTTTCAACAGCAGTTGTCATCACTTGCTTGCTTTCTGTCCATATCCACACTTGTTTCGACTTCCTATCGACCCTCGGTTGTTGTAATGTTTCAGAGCAAGAATTCGAGGAAGTTGAGCACATTTTAACACAATAATTAAAACCTCGCTGGTTAGCCTTAATCCCCTCTGATTTTGCCGACTTCGTGTCGAAAGATAACTTGCAAATGTTCCTACTCGCTATTGACATAGGACAGTTTAAACAGAGCAAAAAAAATTTAGAAACTGATACAAATGGTTACGTGGGTCATCCTGAAATGAAGAGAAGAAACGGAAGTGAAGTGAAAGAACCTGTTTTGGGCTTGTAATAGGGTAACTGTTCGAGGGATCCCAGGTTTTCGGTCGAACGCAGGAGCCTTGCCATGTTGTTCTGTTTCTGGCTCGCAGTTCTGGGTGAGTGGTCATGGTTTGATCGTTGAGTTTTGGACTCTGAATATGGGCTTTGATACAAATTACAATAGCACAAACAATGTTTTACAAGTTCAGAAAATTAAAGGTAAAAGATGTAAAAATTTTAATTTCAAAAAATATTTTGTTATTTTTAATCTATTATTTATTTTGAAAAATAATGAATTCATTGAGAGTCATGCAGTGTCCAACCGTTTGGAATTATACAAAAAAAAGTACAAAATCAAACTATTATTTAAAGAAAGCTAGAATCATGATAAATTAAAGGATCCATCTTCTCCTGATTCAATTTTTCTATCTATTGTTGACCTCCTAAATTTCAGTTTTTCTAGCTCCTAAAATTCCGTTTTTCTATCTATTGATGGTTCCTAAAATTTCTCTAAGCTAACCCTAAATTTTGTGCGCTAAACATACTCTTTAGTTTTCTTTACGTAGAAAAGCTTTTGGTTTCTTTCCATCCAAATAGTATATATTGAGTAATTTAAACTCAGATTAAGACACATTTGATTATTCCCCAATTTTAGAAATTGTTTATCAACCCAAATTAGATTATTATGTCAATCAGTCTCATAACAAGTAAGGTTTATTGTATGTTGCATTATAACCTAAATGGATGCAGTGTAATTACATTTGAAGAAAAGATAATCAATAGATTTAGCCTCTAAGCGTCATAACTAACATAGAAAATCATTAAAGCCAATGATCATGTCTTTTGCTTTCAGCCTTCTCCTTGCAACCAACTAAGTAGGAATGTCAATGAATCAGAGCCGAGGCCAGTCCAGGAGGTAGTCCATGGTTTAAAGAGTCGGGATAGGTTGGCCTGACAGTTCTCTGACCGGCCCGTGGCCTGACAGACCACGGCAAGTCCAACCAACCAAACCACCTTATATTTAAAAAAATAAAAATGATATCGTTTTTGAAATAATGATCGAGCCACGGGCCAAGCCAGCTCATGTTCTGCCCATGGCCTAGTCAAGTCGATCACCTTTGGCTCGTGACCTAGTTAACTTAGTTCAAAATTGACATCCCTACAGCTAAGTGGTGAAAGAGGTCTTAGGACTCATGGCTCCCTTCTATACAAGCGATGGGGCATTGTGAGATTTGATAGCTTTAAAACAAGAAGAATTAGTGAAAGAACCATTGTTGTTGAGGATCTAGATATGTTCACCACACATGTATTGTTACACAAGTAGTTAGGATAGTAATTCTGACCCTATCACCCCTTCTTTCATATAAAAGCCAAGACTTGTGAAAAATAACCTTGTTGACCTGAGCATCAACTGGTATTCTATCTAAAAGTGTTGCTAAATCATCCCTCAAATATAAAGGACTTTGGTTAGACCAATGATCAAACCAAAACTAGGTATTCTCCTAATTCCCCACTTGAATTATGACGAATGGATACACAATTGCTTCATTCCAAGGATGTGAATTAAGTGCCAAGAATGCTCATGTTTTTCAGAAATTGCCACAAGCTGGAATTCTTTAAGTAGAATTCTTTCATTCATTTGCTCTATAATGATTCTTTGTGATTAAATAGTCTCTAAATGTACTTAGCCTGTGCTGTTTGGAGTAACCAAATTGACATCAAACCAAGTCCACCTTCTTGCTTTCTCCAACATAGTTGTTCCCATTCAATCTTAGCACCTTTAGGATTACTATATTTGCCTGACCACAGAAAATTTTTGATGCATTTCTTAATATCTTAATGATCCTTTTGGGAAGAAACAAATGAGAACTCCAATATGAATAAAGATTGTTTAAAACTTACAGGATAAGCTGAACTCTACCAGCAGGAGAGAGTATTCTATTCTGCCATGCATTAATCCTTTTCTTATATTTCTCCAAATCAGAAGACAATCCTAATATCTCAGCTTTTTGGATAAACTTAGCACTCCTAAATACTTTAAAGGCAAGCAATGCACTTCTAAATCAAAGATTTGTTATAAATTTCCAGTGTTAGATGTTTGAAGAGAATTGCGCATTAAAGAGATGGACAAATGATCAACCCCAAACAGCACTAAGAGGTTATATGCAAAGTAAAGATCAATTAGAAGCATTCCTTACATTTATGATGAAATCTTAAGAGAGGAGTTCTTGAAATATTAATCCTTAAAATTTTGTTAAGGATTTTCATACAGATGGCAAATAAGTAAGGAGATAATGGATCTCCTTACCTAATTCTTATGGAGCCTCTAAATTGTTTAAAAGCAACACGTTAATCATAATATTGTGAAAAGGAATTGAGATACAAGCCTTGATCCATTTAATAAAAGAGATAGGAAAGCCAAACCACTCTAAGCTGATAGTAATAAAATTCAATGCAATCTATCAAAAGTTTTGGAAAAGTCTACTTTAATGGCACTGCTTCTTAAAGGTTTGCTAGTGTTGTAATCTCTAAGCAATTCTTGAATCAAGAGGATATTATCTGATATGTTTCTGTCAGATATGAAAGCACCTTGAGAAATATGTATGAATTGTTCAATCTATTGGTATGAAGCTTGGAGATCACCTTGTAAACAATATTATAACATGAAATGGGTGTAAATGATCAAGATAATTTGCATGAGTCACTTTTAGAATAGATAGATATATGAGTGGCATTGATTTCTCTTAGCAATTTTCTAGTACTCAGAATTTTATAACTAATACCACAAGGAGGTTGCCAGTTATATTCCAAGTGGTTTGGAAAAAATAAGTATTAAACACATCCAATCCAGCGGCCTTTTTAGGATTTAGGCTAAAAAAAACATTCTTAATCACCTAATAAGGAGATTGTTGTAGTTTCCGTACTGATTCTTGAGTAGAGAACTGGAGGAACCGATCAACCTTTCAAGTTCTTGTCGATTGGAAATTCCAGGAGTTTTAGTCTTACTAAGGATGTTTTCAAAGTACCTGAAAGTCAAATTTCCCATGGAGGCTTTATCTATCAGTAAATAACCATTTCATCTAACAGAGAAGTAATTTTATTGGAGTTTCTCCTTGCTAGCACCGAGTTATGAAAGAATTTGGAGTTGAAGTGGCCCTCCTTCAACCAATTGATTCTTACTTTTTAAATCAGCATGGAATTATGATCAAGCAGTGCATTATTATAGATCTCTATTTTCCTTAATTCAGCATTTCTCAATATAAGACTGTAATGATTATGATAGAAAGCTTGTGCTTTTCTCAGCTCATTTTTGCCATCCTGATGACTAACTAAGAACTGAAACGTGTGATCCAATACCACACATTATTAAAAAAAAAGA
Organism: Erythroxylum panamense; assembly: GCA_027123425.1. Taxonomy (NCBI): domain Eukaryota; kingdom Viridiplantae; phylum Streptophyta; class Magnoliopsida; order Malpighiales; family Erythroxylaceae; genus Erythroxylum; species Erythroxylum panamense. The sequence continues at coordinate 25,242,713 of JAOTIZ010000001.1, read as the reverse complement.
ACTGAAATGTGTGATCCAATACCAATTTGGAACCTTTCCTCATTTTCCACAGCTTATAGTTACCTGAAAACTCAAATGCAGCCGTGAGCTTTACTTGGAATTAGTGGAAACATTAAGAAGCTGGAGGATTTGTCTCCATATCAAATGTTTGATACTGCTTCCATCATTTTATTCATTTCTTTGAGCTAGGATCTCAAAAAGATGGAACAAACTATTATCAGAATACAATGAAAGTGGTGATGAAAAAAAAAGGAGCAGGATATGTCATCCTATCAAAGTTGGATTCACAAAGTCGAAAACTTTATGAGCATGACATGTTTGTAAGTCTTTCCAGGAGTCACAATCTGCGAAGGGAAGTTGGGGTGATTCACAGAATCAGGAAACCCTTGAGTCTCCAAGCACAGAGCTGCGTGAGGCTTGTACACGAATCCACCTTTCCCTTTCTGAGTCAAACTGTTGCTCGTATAAAACTGCAAACCAGGTTGGTTTGTGTAGAGTTGCATCACTCTTCCAGATTTCTTGTCATGCACAATCGCAGCTTTCTTCAACCTTTTGCCTCCCCTTCCATCTAATGCATAGTTTATGTCATAACCATTAGGTAGCTTTTGAATCTTGCTTCCAATGATGGTGGGTTTCAGGAGATCGTAAGGTGTTCCATTCACTGATTCAATTTTCCCGGTGGGAATCAGCTGGTTGTCTACAGGAGTGTAGTGGGAACCAAAAATCTGAATCTCTTCTGACAGTATATCACCACTGTTGTGACCACCAAGGTTCCAATAAGCATGGTTTGCTAGATTCACAGGGGTGGCCTTGTTGAGAGCTTTTGCTTTCATTAAAATGCTTAACCTGTCGTTGTGAAGTAGCGTATAGCGCACAATCACCTGAAGCTCACCAGGGAATCCTGAGAAAAAGAAACAGTGAGATGTTTCAAAATAAGAACATGAAATTCTGATATGGAAATTGAAGTGAAAAAAGAAAGTTTCTAACCTTCTTCGCCGTCATGACTTTTGTAGGAGAAGACAATGTAAGGAGCATGACCCTCTGGTTCGTGCTTTTTCACTTTCCAAACTACCTTACTGAATCCTTTAGGTCCACCTGTAGTAGTTCAATACAGCAGTTCATGTTAGTATAGATATCTCAACAACTCTTTTGATAAGCAAAAGCAGAACAGGAGCCCCCAAGCCAGGTGAAAATCTGAAAACTAGTGATCTTTTCGGAGACTTTTAGTCTAAGGAGATGATTAAAAGTTCAAATGGCCATGAAAAAGGCCACAATTCATCTCAATCTTGAAGAGGATTGGTTAACTATAAATGTGTTAGCGTCATTTAGGTTTAACTCAATCCAAAATAATAACCTATTGAAATTATCTTAAATTATCGATTTAAGCCAAGTTTAATTAGTTTAAATTAAGTTTAAGAATTTGATCAAATTGATATATAATTAATATACTAGAAACAGTCTCTCTACTATGTAGGATTAAAACTGCGTATTAGCAGACCTTCTTAGATTCCGTTTCACTGCGGGATTTCAGACTAAATGTGATGATGACATATAATTAATATTTAATCAATTCACATATAATATTCATATTATATGTTGTAATTTTTATAACGCAAATTTGAGAATATTTTAAAAAATGAATATCACAAGAATTTTTTTAAATTTATGTTTTTTTTAATTACTTAAATTATAAATAACCTGTATCTTTTATTTTTTTAAAAAAGGAAAAGAACATTAAGAGGGAATTAAAGTGAAAGTACCGTGCAGCATGTTCTTGCCCTCGTTAGGGACAAGTTTGTACAGAGTCCCGTTAAGAGTGAATTTAGCACCGGCAATTCTGTTAGCGACCCGACCTACGGTGGCTCCGAAGTACGATGAATCATTCTGCATAAGATCAATGAACTTTGGAGTTAAGACCTACTTTCTCTTGTACAGTTCAGTCAAAAATAAGAAATGAGAAATCTGTGTAGGGCTAGCCAAAGTTGAAGATTCGTTTCTATCTTCAACGAAAAAAAATGACAAACAAGAAAAAGACAAGTCTTCTGAATTGCATTTATTTTCCTTAGGAGGCTTGCAGGCAGATTTGGAAGACGACAATGAGTCTGACATCTTCGACTGAAACCAAACTTAATATTTCAAAGTTCAAATACAACGTTTGTCTCTTTCTGGGAGAGGAGAGAGAGAGATGAAGAGATCAACAATAATGGAGAACACTCACCTTGTACTCACTGATAGAATCATATCCCAACACAATATCAGCCCGCTTTCCTGTCGATCATAACACGGAAAACGCGAAGAATTCAACAAAACAGAAGAAACAGAACAAAGGGTTTCAGAAATGGATCGATCAACGAAGCCAAGAAAAGAAAACACTCACCATGTTTGTCAGGGACGAAAATGGAGATGACATGACCACCATAATTGGTGAGCTTCAGGGATATATTTCCTTTCTTAAGATCATATATCCCAATCTCATCATTCTTTGTTGCAAAGCCGCTTACAAACCCAATAACCAATAGAAGAGCCAAAGAAGAAATCATATAAAACTTAGCCATCTTTTCTGACAGAGAAGAAAAAATATGAGAAATCAGACGAGACAAGCTTCTCTTATCTCTGTGCTTGATATGGCAGATTGGCTGGTGATAGGTATATGTGTGTGTATATATATATAGAAGATAGTGATTTGGAAAGATATGTATGGAGTTTGAGGCTGATATGATTTTCCAGAGTCCACAGGTTTGAATAGTTGTTTATGCATGTCAGTGGACTATTTGTGACAGGGACAATATAATTTTGTTCTTTTGTTATATAGTTTCAACGTGACAGCCTCCTGAGTTTTTTTTTTTTTTGGAATTTATCAGTTCAATTCTTCTTTTCTTTTGAATGGAGGTTCATGTTTGTAAAAGAGGGATTGAAGATTCGAACTCCTTCAAGAATTTTCACTCTTTTTAGTATTAATTAGTGTTAATAAACGATTACTGATTTTTTTTATTTAATATTACTTATTCTATTTGATTTTATATTTACTATTGGTTTTCTTTTTAATTTTTAATTTAATTAAGAAATTCATATTGGTTCTCGTTTTGATTTTTCATTATTTTTAGTTTTAATTTTCTATTATAATGTTAATTAGATAAACACTTTTACTTAGTACGTTAGACTTTAGTAGTAGATATAATACAGAAGATGGACGTTATTACATGTCTCAGATCGATCATGAAAGCGTTAAAAACGAAAGAAATGCAGAATACCTGATTTCGGTTCCATATGATTTTTCAAAGTAGTTTTCGAGACCAAAACAAGCTCCAATTTTTTGGGATCTTCAAAGAAAACATTCACGAAGACGCAATTAACGCCTTTCTATGATTTTCTTAAGACATAAGCACTCCTAACGGGTCAAAGAATTCGTATGATTACGAATTATATAAGCAAATGTAGGAGACCTTAATCTTTATCTATAACTTTCATATCAGGCTTCCCCATCACAAGTTTAATATAAGTCTGATCCATACTAATCGGGGTCTATTTTTCTCTCAGACTTTAACCATTAATTAGATCATTTATTGGGTTATTTGATTACCTTTGTCTTTATCAAATTATGTAACTTAACCGATAAGTTATTGAAAAACTGAAAAATATAATTAATAGTTGTCCAAGGAGAAGAACAAAATTGTCCAACACTAAATACTAAAAATTTACAATTTAATTAATTTAAAATATAATTAGTTCAAAAAAATAAATATTTTAATAGAATATGTAAATATAGAAGTGATTTCTTATAGAAGTGATTTCTCATTATCCTATAATTTTGTAAATATTATATTTAGTCTCCTTGATTATAGCTCAATCATCTTTGTATATAACTTTCATTCCTATAGCAATACAGACTATGGAATTGCCTTCCTTCATCGTATCAGATTAGGGACGATTCTCTTCTTCATCTCATCCACCATTCTTTTTCTTCTCTCTCCTTCTCTTGTACTATTTCGCATCAACCATGGCGCCTGAACAATCAAAGATCGAGTCCACCTCCACTTTCCATCCTGCTTTGGCTGTCTCCAATATCAAAAACCATGTCCCCATCACTCTTGAGATGGAAAATGTTCACTACACAACGTGGGCAGAATTGTTCAAAATTCACGCCAAATCTCATAGGGTTCTTCACCATATTATCAAACCTGAATCAGGCCAGGACATTGTTCCAAAAACGAATTCTGAAAAAGAATTATGCTCGACTCTCGATGCCACAGTCCTTCAATGGATTTATGCTACTATCTCCATTGACTTATTGCATACAATCCTTGAACCCGACTCAACCACCATGGCTGCATGGGAAAGGCTCCGTGACATCTTTCAAGACAACAAAAATTCTTGGGCCGTTGCTCTTGAATATGAATTCTCTCAAACTAGCATGGCCGATTTCCCAAATGCTTCCGCATACTATCAAAGGCTCAAAATTCTGTCAAACCAACTTAAAAATGTTGGCACTCCAGTCTGCGATAATCGGCTCGTCCTCCAAATGGTCGCAGGTCTCACTGAAGCCTACAAAGGGGTGGGCACCATAATCCGTCAAAGCAATCCCCTTCCTCCCTTTTATCAAGCCCGCTCCATGCTCACTCTAGAAGAAACCGATTTTTCCAAAGACACTGCCACAGGGTCTGATAATGCATTGCTTGCTCGAGATTTTGATGAGAGCTCCTTATATGGCAATCAACAATCCAGCCGCACTAAGAACAATGGTAAAAAGCCTCAACAACGCAGCAACAACAACTATGGCAAAAACTGTGGCAAGGACGAAGGAAACCAGGGCAATGACAACGATGGGGGTGGACGTAACAACCGTCAGCAACAACAAAATCAGCCACAACAACAATGGAAACCATGGACAGGAAGTGGACAGCCATGGCAATGGCCCTTCATGCCCTGGGTTGTCCCTCCTTGCCCATACCCTACTGCCCCTTGGCCTCACACCGTTGTTCCCTCTAGATAGTGTTGTATTTTGTTGACCTTTTTGGAGGCTTGGTATGTTTTTGACTTTGTTGTCACAATTCCTATCCCATATTGGAAGGAGATGAAAATGGGAGGAGTTTGCTAAGTTATAAAAGAACTCCTCCCCCTCCTAATCTATCCATCCCAAAAACATTTGATAAATACACCAAAGCTGTATACATATCAAATTTAGTATTCTCTTCTTAATAAGAGCAGGCTGCCTAAGTGG
>JAOTIZ010000001.1:25196222-25214783 GCA_027123425.1 Erythroxylum panamense | reverse complement strand
AGCAAATTCCCATTCAAACTAGGTCAAATCCTCTCACTAAGGTGGCTGTCCTGTTAGGGTTTAAGAAATCAGCATTTGACCTAAACAATAACAGAGTTTTACAAATTTATATCTAACAATCCTCACATCAAAAATTCACATAAAATACCTCATTAGAAAGCTACAACAATTCTCTAAAACTTTCTAGAAGGTCACCTGAGCCAATTTCACCTTTAACATTTCCAAATAAATGGCAAAACACAAAGAGCACAAGACCTATACACTTAGAGCATTGCACACCAAAGGCTGAATTACCACTTGAACATTAACAGACCATAACTTTCAATCTATACATCGAAAAATATCATACCTAGTGGCGTTAGAAAGCTAGCACAAAATTATCCAACTTTCATGAAGACCAATTTCACAAATTCAATCCAAATCTACCTCAAAAAATTCATCAAAGTTTCAGGTCTCACAGCTCAGATTACTATTCATATGGCACCCAACAACCTACCTTCCGAGCCAAATTGAAAACCCTTAAACTCAGAATTGGACAAAACTCCCTTCATATGAAATCTAGCCCTATTGCTTAAGTTTCATTTAAAACAAACCCCAACTCAAAAGCATAATCACATCAAAAGTTACGAACAAAAATCTGAAACTCACACAAGTCCAATTTTCCAGATTTCATCTCTAATTCAACCTCTTTCATGCAAACAACAATCCTACATCATAAAACATCCCAATTAACCAAGAATCAGCTACAACTATCATCAAACCCTTACTAAATCACCTAACCCTAAAAATAGCAGTACACCACATACAATTTTCTTATTAAATTTCCATTCATTTAGCACTACAAAAAATCAATCCAAACATGATAATCATTGACCAATCATAAACCAAATCAAAGAAGCAACCTACCCAAAAAATCAAACCCTAAACTTTATGAATTTAATGCACCAATAAGCACAATGAATGCTTCAACCTACCAAATAAAGAACACAATACAAATACTCACCTAAACAAGCTTTAGATCTTCAAGTCTTTAATTCCTTCAAATCTTCAACAAAAACACCAACTTCCACTTTACTACTCACCTACGGTCATCACTCCACATCTCAACACTCATCATCATCTTACTTAAGTTTGGTTTTAAGTAAAGAAGGAGGAGCAAGCAAGTAGCAAGGGAAGCTTCTTGAATGGGAGGAGAGGAAAACAATCGAAGGAGAACCAAAGAAGAAAGCTACGGATGATAAGAAGTTTTTAACTCTCAAAGTAACCTTTTTTAAACCTTCAAAGTGAGTTTCTTATGCATTTAAGGAGAAGAGACGAGAATGAGTGAAGGGAATAAGACAAAACCCTTAAATGCAAGAGGACACTTGTCACTTAATGGAGAAAAAGACAAAATCATCAAGTAATACCATTTACTTTAATCCATCCACTTCCAATGGCTCTAATTACAATCCCAAATTAATGAACTCAATAATCCAGTATCGTAGGACAGACATTTTCAGTACTGAAAATCCCATCAGTCTGCCTCTTGGCAATTTTTTCGGTCCGAAAATTTTCTCGAAAAATTCCAGGAAAATTCCTGAAATTCTCAAAAAAATAAAAACACACCTAGATCACTCCAAATCAATTTTTCAAACACAATTATCGCATAAATCTCACAAAAATTGCATTTAGACACATATGCCGGGAAATGTCATGAATGCATGAACAATCATGTGCATGTGCAAAAATTTCAATTTCTGTGCATATGTAGGCCTTCTTATGCATAAACATGCCGAAACCAATTTATACACTCCTAACCCGTCCCAATTGACCAATTTACCCTTCCCATCGATGATGGGATGTTACAAACAACCTTGATTGATTGGCTGAGATCTAAAGCTTGGCCTTGGATGAGGCGACAAGTTTTGACAACAAAGAAGAGCGAGACGACATGGCAGGAGGAGGAGAGGAAGAATGAGATGACATGATAGGAGCGACAATTTTAGATGGTAAGACGAGGAGAGAATAGCAAAACGATGATAACAACATAACAGGAGCAACATTACGACATTGAGGATTAAAGGAGAGACGACACAATAGTGAGGTGTGAGGACTAACGATCTCCTTGCAAGTTGCAACTAAGAAGCGCGAGGCATGCTGCTTCAAATAACTCGCAAATGTATCTGGTAAAGCTTGACGGTAATCAGAATGACCTCACATAAGTCTCAAATGTATGTAGTAGACTTGGATATCACTTAGAATAAGTGCACGTAAGATGTTCACGTGGAACGTGTTGCGGATGATTTCCAAGAGTGGGTTGCACGCCAGAAGTCCAAACGAAAGAGTTTGCAAATTTGATGGGCTTTAAAAAGTCAACCATTTTTTTATCAAACTCTATTGTTTTATTTTTTGCATTTTAGGGTTTAGGACCTATTTAAACTATTTTCGGCACTATTTTGTGGAGGTGATTTTGAATAAACTTCATATTTAGGGATTTTCTCCATTGAATTTTAGGTTTCGGTTTGAAACTTGTGTGCTTACGCTTTACTCGCTGTGTTAGTTGGTATCAGAGCACAGTTGATTCTGATGGCAAGAAGAGGAAGCAGCGGTTCTAGTGACGGTGTTCGTAGAACTGAGGTGATAGGGGATATCGATCCAAGGTTTCAAGCATTGGAGAATAGTATTAATGATATTAATGAGTGAATTGACCAACGTTTTCGAGAACTTGCTGATCAGATTGCAAACCTGGCAATCGCAGGTACTAGGAATAGGAATGGCGGTAGGAATTGTGCAGAAGAACGACCTATCAACGAACCTATTCTTGAAGAAGATTCGGATTCAGATGATGATATGGTAGGCCAAAGACGGTGTGGACATGGGAACCATGCTTGTAACAACCTTGACTACAAATTGAAGGTGGATATCTCTTATTTCTATGACAACATGAATATTGAAGATTTCTTAGATTGGCTTATAGAGGTAGAAAGATTCTTTGACTACATGGACATCCCAGAGGAAAAGAAGGTTAGGGTGGTTGCTACAAATTGAAAAGTAGGGCATCCGCTTGGTGGGAGAGAGTTCAAGAGCGAAGAGTTCGTGTTGGAAAAAGAAAAATCACTAGCTAGTAGAAGATGAAGAGGTTGCTAAGGGCATAATACCTTCCTCCAGATTATAAGCAACTCTTGTTCCAACAGTACCAGAGGTGTCGTCAAGGCAACAGGACTGTGAATGAGTACAATGTCAAGTTTATGAGGTTGGCTGAACGTAACAATCTGAGGGAGACAGAGGATCAATAGGTTGCAAGATTTTTAGGTGGATTGAAGCCAGCGATTGAAGAAAAGACTGGTGTACAGGTTTTAAGATCCTTGACTGAGGCCAAAAATATAGCTTTGAAGGCTGAGATGATGCTACAGGAGAATAGTAGATCTGGAGATTCCTCTCACATAAGCTATAATGAGTACTTCAGAATCTTTTTTGAAAAGAATAAAAGTGCACAAAAGGATGATGTGCAAAAGGAGCAGAAAGCCACAGGTAAGCAGAAGGATGATGGGCAAAAAGAACAACCACAAGGCAATAATCCATATGCTAAACCAATCCCGAGTAAATGCTTCAAGTGTAATCAGCAAGGGCATAGATCCAGTGACTGTCCTCACAGAAGAACCATTAATATGGTTGATCAAGAGGAGGATGAAGTAGTCTGCGAACCAGATGGTGAAGATGATGAGTATGAAATAGAGGACAATGAATTTGCAAGAAATTATGTCATGAGAAAATTGATGCTAACTTCTAAGCCGGAAGAACACTCACAGCGGCATAAGCTATTTCGAAGTAGGTGCATTATTAGTGGTAGGTTGTTTAATATTATCATTGATAGTGGTATCTATAAAAATATAGTAGGCAGGGATGCTATCGAGAATTTGGGACTACGAGTTGACAAACACCCACATCCGTACAAATTTGGATGGATTCAGCCTAGTGAGGATATTGAAGTGACGGAGCGCTATAAGATTCCTTTCTCTATCGGCAAATATTCTAATGAAGTTTACTGCGATATTGTTGATATGGATGCTTGTCACATGCTTCTCAATAGACCTTGGTAGTTTGATGATAACGCCCAACATGCTGGTAGAGATAACATCTACAAGGTGGAGAAAGGTGGGGTTAAATTTACCTTGCTGCCAACGAAAGAGAGAGGTCGTGCCAAAGTTTCTAAAGTGGAGGGACGAACCCTTTTTACAGTTTCCACTACTATGAAAGAGTTTGAAGCTAAGTTAAGGGAGAAAAAAGAAGTGCATGTTGTAGTTGCCAAACATGTGCTATTGGCTAGTGAAGAAGAGAAGAATACAGTACAAATTCCTGAAGCTGTGAAGCCCTTGCTAACAGAATTTGGTGATTTGATGTCAGAGGAATTATCACTTGGGTTGCCACCTTTACAAGATATTCAATATCAAATTGATCTGATTCCTGGTGTTAGTCTACCTAATCTGTTCCACTACAGAATAAACCCTAAGGAGAGCGAAATTCTGAAGGAGAAGGTAGAGGATTTGCTGCAGAAAGGGTACATCCAGGAAAGCCTAAGTCCATGCACAGTGCCTGCTTTATTAACTCTAAAGAAAGATGGCAGTTGGAGGATGTGTGTAGATAGCAGGGCAATTAATAAGATTACAGTCGGGTATAAGTTCCCTATCCCGAGGCTGGATGACATGCTGGACAGAATTCATGGGGCTAAAGTGTTTTCCAAGCTCGATTTGCAGAATGGCTTTGACCAGATTCGAATTAGGCTGGGTGATGAGTGGAAGACAGCGTTTAAAACGAAGGAAGGGCTGTATGAGTGGCTTGTTATGCCATTCGGATTGTCAAATGCGCCAAGTACTTTCATGCGGCTTATGAACCAGGTACTCAAGAAATTTATTGGCAGATTTGTTGTTGTCTATTTTGATGACATTTTGATCTATAGTGGTTCAGAAAATGAGCACTTGCAGCATTTGCATGAAGTGTTAGGAGCTTTGAGAGAAAATAAGCTCTATGTAAATATGAAGAAGTGCATCTTCATGACAAGCCAGCTTTTGTTTTTGGGCTTTGTGGTTGGCGTTGATGGGGTTAAAGTTGATGAGGAGAAGGTTCGGGCAATTAAAGAATGGCCTACACCGAAGACTGTCAGAGAAGTCAGAAGTTTCCATGGTCTGGCTACATTTTATAGGCGTTTCATTAAGAAATTCAGTACAATTGCAGCACCGATCACGGAGTGTTTGAAGAAAGGGAAATTTCAATGGGGTGCAGAAGCAGATTCCAGTTTTGCTGAATTGAAGGAGAAACTGTGTACTGCTCCAGTTTTAGCATTACCGGATTTTGACAAGTTATTTGAAGTGGAATGTGACGCCTGCGGATTTGAAATTGGGGTTGTGTTGTCACAAGAGAAGAGGTTGATAGCCTTTTTTAGTGAGAAGCTCAGTGATGCAAGACGAAAGTGGTCCACTTACGACAAAGAATTCTATTCGATTGTGCGAGCTTTGAGGCATTGGGAGAACTATCTGGTCGGTAAAGAATTTGTTTTATATTCTGACCATGAAACTTTGAAGTATTTGAGTAGTCAGAAAAGGATTAGTAGTGATATGCATGCTAGGTGGACCCAATTTTTACAAAAATTTCCTTTTAAACTTATTCATAAATCAGGGGTGCATAATAAAGTTGCAGATGCTTTGAGTAGGCGTGCAGATTTGTTGATGACTCTGAAAACTGAAGTTATAGGTTTTGATGAGTTGAAGGGATTATACGAAATTGATGATGATTTCGGAGCTGTTTGGGAAAGGTGTGCAAAGAACCAACCTGAGGAGGATTTTCATGTTACAGATGGTTTTCTTTTCAAGGGAGATCAACTTTGTATTCCCAAATCGTCCTCGAGGGACAAGGTAATCCCTGACTTGCATGGTGGAGGTTTAGCTGGACACCTTGGCAGAGACAAAACCTTTGCTGCTATTCGAAAGAGGTTCTTTTGGCCAAAGATGCGCAGTGATGTTTACAGTATGGTGAAGCGTTGTTATGTATGTCAGACTTCAAAGGGGCAGTCACAGAATACAGGTTTGTACATGCCTTTACCTGTTCCTGATAGTATTTGGGAGGATTTGTCCATGGATTTCATGTTAGGCCTTCCTCTGACACAAAGAGGTTGGGATTCTGTATTTGTAGTTGTGGATAGGTTCTCGAAGATGGCGCATTTTATTCCCTGCAAGAAGACTTCAGATGCTTCAAATATTGCCCGATTGTTCTTTAGGGAGGTGGTGCGTTTACATGAGACTCTTAAAACCATCACTTTGGACTGAGACAGTAAGTTCCTTGGGCACTTTTGGAGGACTTTATGGAAGTTGTTTGATTCGACATTAAATTTTAGTAGTACAGCTCATCCACAAACAGATGGTCAAACAGAAGTGGTGAACATGACTCTGGGAAATTTGATCAGGGGCATTTGTGGCAATAGACCAAAGCAGTGGGATTTTGCATTAGCTCAGGCAGAGTTTGCATACAACAATGCAGTCCATAGATCAACAAGGAGATCACCTTTTTCCATTGTTTATACTAAGGTTCCTAAGCATGTTATTGATCTAAATGATCTGCCTAATGTTGCTAATAAGAGTGCCGCTGCAGAGAAGATGGCGAACGATTGGCAGGCTGTTCATGCTGAGGTTAAGAAGAAGCTGGAGGAGTCTAATGCAAAGTACAAGAAGGTAGCTGATCAACATCGCAGGAAGCAGGTTTTTGCTGTTGGCGATGAGGTCATGGTATTTCTGCGAAGAGAAAGGTTTCCAATGGGCGTTTATAGTAAGCTACAACCGAAGAAGTATGGTCCGTACCAGGTTCTGAAGAAGATCAATGACAATGCTTATGTGGTGGGACTTCCTGATAGTATGGGGATCTCCAAAACATTTAATGTGGCGGACATCTACAAGTACTACCCATCCAATGAGCCATTATATCCTGATGATGCTGTTAACTCGAGGTCGAGTTTTTCTCATGTGGAGGAGACTGACGTGGAACGTGTTGCGAATGACTTCCAAGAGTGGGCTGCGCATCAGAAGTCCAAACGAAAAAGTTTGCAGATTTGATAGGCTTTAAAAAGTCAACCGTTTTTATTTGTCAAATTCTATTGTTTTAATTTTTTTACGTTTTAGGATTTAGGACCTATTTAAACTCTTTTTGACACTATGATGAGGAGGCCGTTTCGAATAAACTTCATACTTGAGAATTCTCTCAATTGACTTTTAGGTTTCATATTGAAACTTGTGTGTTTACGCTTTACTTGCTGCGTCACAATCCATTAAAGATTAAAACAAAACCTTCAGGCCCCGTTTGATTTTTTTTTCAAGTTCAAGGTTAGTCCAAAACTTCATTAAATTGAACTTTATTTATTGATTTCAGGTTTGATTCAGACGTTATAAGAAGTCAATCACTGATTACATGTAATTAGGATTGTCAATGAGTTACAGTTGATCTAAACCTGAAATCCAACACCTCAAAGTTTTTCGAACAGTATTTTACGCTTTAGCCGAAATTGGGCTAAATTCAAGTTACTCCAGGTCAAGATTGGACTGTGAACTCAAAACCTAACGTTTGATATTAGTCTGAAATTCTATCAAATCAAATTTTATTTGTTGACTTTAGTCTGAAATTCTATCAACTCAAATTTTATTTGTCGACTTCAATTCCGATATGAACTTTATAGAAAAACAATTATTGATTATAGTTTCCAACAGGGCTTACTACGTTGGCACATCTTCACTAGAAGAAGGAGTAAGCATTGACCAATGCTGTATCTTCCGGGGAAGTTTCTTGAAATTGGATGTCAGAACAGGAAAAATCTTGTGGAGGAAATATATGTTGCCTGACAATTCCGGAAAACGGGGAGGGTATGCAGGAGCAGCTGTGTGGGGAAGCAGCCCATCGATTGATGCTACAAGAAACCATGTCTACATCGCCACAGGGAATCTGTACTCAGCTCCTCCTCGAATCCTCCAATGCCAGGAAAAGCAGAACAATCAGACAACACCTTCAGGTCCTGATGAGTGTATTGAGCCTGAAAACCACTCAAACTCCATCCTAGCTCTTGATCTAGACTCTGGAGACATCAAGTGGTACAGGCAGCTAGGAGGCTATGATGTGTGGTTCTTGGCCTGCAGCAATCCTTCAACTCCAGGCTGCCCACCTGGTCCCAATCCTGACGCCGATTTTTCTGAAGCACCCATGATTCTGAACTTATGTGTCAATGGAACTTATCAGGACACTGTCGTTGCTGTTCAGAAAAGTGGATTTGCTTGGAGTCTGCATCGTGATAATGGCACTCTTGTCTGGTCAACAGTAAGTTTACCTGAGCTTTTATATACTCTTAATTAACTAGGATTTGAGTCTGACAAAAAATGATCAAACCTGGAATTTATGTTATAGAACGCTGGACCTGGAGGGCTAGGAGGTGGAGGTTATTGGGGAGCAGCAACAGACAACAAGGTGGTCTATACCAACATTGCCAATTCTGGATTCAAGAATTTTACACTCAGACCTTCGACAAGGAACACAACAGCTGGTGGGTGGGTAGCCATGGATGCTCAGACAGGTGACATCCTATGGTCAACAGCTAATCCAACTAATGCCACAGCTAGTGGACCTGTTACACTAGCCAATGGAGTCCTTTTTGGTGGTTCAACCTACAAGACAGGGCCGATATATGCATTAGATGCAGAAAGTGGAGCAATCCTGTGGTCTTATGATACTGGAGCTACCATTTTTGGCGGAGCATCAGTGAGCGATGGATGTATCTTCATTGGCAGTGGATACAAGTCTGGTATTGGATTTATATTTCCAGAGTACACCGCTGGAACGTCACTCTTTGCTTTCTGTATTAAGTAATTAAAACTACAGATGATGAACCTGTACCCTTTTGTGTTTTCAATCTCAACCAGATTCAGATGTAATAAACATGTAGGTTTGGTTCATCTGTAAATGGCATTTGTGTTCTTACTTTCAATAAACTAAATAATTTTACTTTGATCAAACATGCAACATTAAAAATTCCCTAAATTTCTGACACAGTTATTTGTGGAGATATTTAGTTTCATCCTTAACCAACCCATAAACAACAAATCAAGTTTAATTTAATTAAGTTGCAGTTTAACAATTCTTAGTAGTCCAAAAATTATGAGAAATCTATCAGATTTAGACCAAATTCATTGAAATAAATTAAATTTTATCATACTTGAACTTAGGTTAAGGGTCAATTATTCCGACCCATTGCAAAACCTATGTGGGAATTAAACTGGGCCAAAATTGAGTGGGAAAGGATGAATGATTAGGCATTATATTAATTGTCTTTTAGGCTCCAATGTATCATCAAGAAGCAAACACTACATAAATCTGAACAAAGTCATGTATATCACATGTCCAGCGCAAGAGAGGGATAACGTTGAAGTATAGTGGAAACCGGTTCCAAAGAAGCATGAAGACTATTTATTGGTTTTTAGTTATTTTTAGTCACAGTTACTTTAAAGTTAGTTTTTACTCTTAGCCCACTTTACTGTATATGTAAAACATTTTTCTTTAGTCTCTTAATTCATTAGTTCAGTATCGATCAAAAGCTTCTTAAGCACAGTTACTTTTCTTTCTTCTTCTTCTTTACAGCTCTTCTAGAGCTTTTATGGTAATTATTCTTTGTAGCTGTTTGTTCATGGTATCAGAGCAGAGATCCCATCCTCTCTGTCTTTAATCGATTTCTTGAGTTTTTTTTGTTCCTCTTTTCTCTCGAGCTATGATAGATCGAACAGATCTAGCTGTTTTTGATGAAAATATAGTTAGTCACACTATTCAAACTACTAGATCTAAGAAGGATCCATTGTTGTTGTAATCATCTGATAATTCAGGTGTGAATTTAGTCAGTAATCCTTTAACTGCTAACAATTACCGAATCTGAAGTCGAGCTATGAGAATTGTGTTGAAAGCTAAGAATAAACTCTATTTCATTGATGGCACTTGTCCTGAATCTAATGTTGAGTCTGTGAACTATGATGATTAGAGTAATGCTGACTCCATGGTTATTTCCTATATTTTAAGCTCCAAGTCTAAAGATTTAACTAAAGAATTAATTTATACTCCTACTGCTAGAGAGTTATGGCTTGAATTGGACGTGAAATATGGTGAATCTAATGGTCCTCAATTTTACAAATTGCTTCAATTAATCAAGGAGCTAATTCCATTGTTACTTACTCCAACAATTTGAAGAAACTGCGGGATGAGCTCAATTTTTTAGAGCCTGTTCTGAAATGTAGCTATAATGATTGCATATGTGGAATTTCTAAGAAGGTTGAGGCTGCCAATACTTCAGATCTAGTGATGCAATTCTAATGGGACTTATTGACTCTTTTGATAGTATTAGGAGTCAGATGTTAGTGCTAGATCCTATTCCTAGCATTAATAAGGTGTATTCTATGGTCGCTCGAGTGGAGTAGCAAAGACAGGTTCAAGTGAATTTTAATGAAGTTGTTGAGTCTAATGTTATGTTAGCCAGGGGTAACGCTAATGCTGCTGGCAATAAACCTAAAGACAATTATAAGAAGAAAGATTCTACAAAGAAGGGAGACATATTCTGTACCTATTGCAATAATTCTGGACACAGTGAGGATACATGCTTCAAAAAGCATGGTTATCCGAACTGGTTTAAGGAACAAAAGAAGCAGAGGCAACAGCCTGGAGTTAATGCACGTGCTAATCTGGTTGATAATCCTCTAGATATGCCTAGTGGCAATTTTTCTAGTTCCTCTAAGTTGAGTTCCTCTTTGTCAGAGCTCATTCACCAAGAGCTTATGAAGATTATGAAGGGAAATTCAGACAATAATCATGATGCTAATAATGTGAATACCGTTTATTTTGGCAACTTTGTCGGTACTGCCACTTGTTACTCAGTTCTTGACATTGCAAGCAGTTCTTGGATAATTGACACAGGCGAATCTAGTCACATGTGTGGGGATTTTTCATTGCTTGTTGATTCTTTTAAACCTTAGATAAGGAGTGTGGTGCATTTACCTGATGGACATACTACAAATATAGAAAACATTGGCAGTGTCATTCTACACCTGAGTGTAACTCTTTAAAATGTTCTTCATGTGCCTTCTTTAAAACTAGATTGTAACTCTTTAAAACTAGAGTTCCTTTTCCTTTAAGTTCCATTCAAAGTGATACAGCTTTTCAGTTGTTATACATCGATGTCTGGGGTCCTTATCGAATTGCTTCTTTATCTGGTGCACACTATGTTTTAACCATTGTTGATGATTTTACTAGGTTCACATGGACATACCTAATGTAGCATAAGTCACAGACAATTACAATTGTGCAAAATTTCTTAAAACTTGTGCATAATCAGTTTGACTCCTCTGTTAAAGTCATTAGAACAGATAATGGCTTAGAGTTTACTAGCAGACTTTGGTAGTTAACCTTAACCGAGGCAGGCATTATTCACCATAAGTTCTATTTTTATACCCCACAACAGAACGGTGTTGTTGAGCGGAAGCACAGACATCTTTTACAAGTTGCTAGGGCCATCATGTTTCAGTCTGGTCTTCCATCTGTGTTCTGGGTTGATGCCATTCTTATTGCTACATAGTTAATCAATAAGACTCCTTCTGCTCTTTTGTCCTAGAAAAGTCCATTTGAATTGTTATATAGGAAAGCGCCTGATTACTCTTTGTTAAGAAACTTTGGTTGTCTTGCTTTTGCAACTAAAATGGATCCTTACAAGACTAAGTTTGATAAGAGAGCTCACATGGGTACCCTGCTGGAGTCAAGGGTTATAAATTGTTTAATCTTGATGAGAAGAAAGTGTTACTGGCACGAGATGAAGTTTTTCATGAGGAGACATTTCCTTTTTTGGAGAGTGATGTTTTAAAGGATAGTTCTACAGCCCCAATACCTTATCCTATTGTCGTTATTGATTGTGATTGTGTTTCTCCTCACATGCTTGAAAATCCTTTGCCTCAAACATCTTCTAGTGATGATACTGTTCCAGTTAATGATGTAGTTGATAATAGTGTTACTGATGCTGCCGAACCTGTTGTTCATGAATCTGATATTGGTGTTAGACATAGTAAAAGGGTGAAGCATAAACCAAAATGGTTCACAGACTATGTGGCACATTCCATTCCTACTTCTTCTCCTTATACTCCACCCTCTTATCCATACATTTAACCCACTTCTTTTTCTAAACCTGGCTTATCATATCTAGCTAATATGTCTGCAATTTCTGAACCTTACTCTTATAATCAAGCAAAAATTTATGATGAATGGAGCGAAGCTATGCAAAGTCAGATTGATGCTCTTGAGAAAAATGAAACACGGGAGATTACAATTCTACCTCTAGGAAAGAAAGCTATTGGCTATCGGTGGGTTTATAAAACCAAGCTTAGGCCTGATGGATGGGTGGAAAGACACAAAACAAGGCTTGTTGCTAAGGATTATAGTCAGATTGAAGGGATTGATTATAGCGATAGTTTTTCCCCTGTGGCTAAACCAGTTACTGTGAGACTTCTATTAGCATTAGCTATTGCTAAGCATTGGTTTTTACATCAATTGAATGTAAACAATGCATTTTTACATGGTCATATACAGGAGGATGTTTATATGTTGCCACTTGAAGGGTATGTTAAAACCTCATTTGGACAAGTTTGCAAGCTCAAGAAGTCCTTATATAGACTTAAGCAAGCTTCAAGGCAATGGAATTTGGAGCTTACATCTAAATTGCAGCAACTTGAATTCAAACAATCAATGCATTATGATTGTTTGTTTGTGAAGAAAGTGAATGATATAATGGTGATTTTACTTATCTATGTCGATGACATTTTGGTTGCTAGTAATTCAGCACGGGAGATACAGTTGGTGAAAGATTTTCTTCATGCTGCTTTTATTGTTAAAGACATTGGTCTTGCTAAGTACTTCTTAGGTCTAGAGATTTCTATATCACAAAAGGGTACTTATGTTAATCAGAGGAAATATGTCTTTGATTTAATCAATAAGGCAGGGTTAGTAGGTTGTAAACTTGTAAGTAAACCTATGCTAAGGAATTTGAAGCTTATATAGGATCAAGGACCTAAACTTTCAAATCCTGAACCTTACAGAAGACTTGTTGGCAGACATTTATACTTAGGCTTTACTAGGCCTGATATCACTCATGCTTCACAACAATTAAGTCAATTTGTTCATGTCCCTTATCAAGAACATTGAAAAGTAGCTCTTCATGTTCTTCGATATCTTAAAGGGTGTCCTGCCAAGGGTCTTTTCTATTCCACTAATTCCTCACTGCATTTGGAAGTGTTTTGTGATGCTGACTGGGCTTCGTGTGTAGACAACAGAAAATCTTTGACAGGTTATTGTTTGTTTTTGGGCATTTCATTTATTTCCTAGAAAACTAAGAAACAAGTCATAGTCTCTAGGGGTTCAGCAGAGGCAGAATACAAGAGTTTGTCTTCCATAGTTTATGAGATGTAGTGGATTCATTACCTTCTGTAAGATCTTCATGCTTCAATTCCACTACCAATCAGAATGTGGTGTGACAGTCAGGTAACTCTTCACATTGTGACAAACCCAGTGTTTCATGAAAGAACAAAACACTTAGAGATAGATTATCATTTGGTAAGGGATCAATTTAAGAAATGATTTGTTCTCCCAAGCAAGATTTCTAGCAGAGAACAAGTTGTAGATTTTTCACTAAATCCCTCTCATATCCTCGGTTCTGGTATCTTTTGTCCAAGTTAGGTTTGGTAGATTTTCACCAACCTCCAACTTGAGGAGGGGATGAAGACTATTTATTAGTTGTCATTTATTTTTAGTCACAGTTACTGTAAAGTTACTTTTTACTCTTATCCCACTTTACCTTGTATATAAAACATTTTTCCGTAGTCTCTTAGTTCACTAGTTCAGTATCGATCAAAAGCTTCTTAAGCATAGTAACCATTTTCTTTCTTCTTCTTCTTCATAGCTCTTCTAAAGCTTTCATGGTGATTATTCTTTGTAGTTGTTTGTTCAAAGCATCAGCAGGCAAGTGACCTTCCCAATGAATGAGAACTTTCAGAATTCCAGAGAAGGTGCATGATTCCAAGACTACTTTAGGAGTGGGCTGAATAGCACCTTTGTAAACAGCTGGGAAGTTAAGTTACTATGGTAGGTGATATGTAGAATTTCTTTATATGGGAAATATGGAATACAGGATGAGTTTTTGCTTCTAGTGGAAGGATGGGGTAGTAAGCAATCGTCCCAACCTTTTTAGCAATAAAGAAGCGCCCGTAAAAGCGAGGAGATAATTTTCTGTTGCTTTGGAAAGTTAAAGATAACTATCGATAAAGGTGAAGCTTAAGCAAGACCCTGTCACCAACTTCAAAAGAATGTCACGATGGTGGAAATCATAGATAGTTTTCATGGCATTTTGAGCTTGTAAAAGGTGTTCCTACAAGTCTACTAGAAACTGAGCACGAGTATGCAACTTAATATCTAGTGCTGCAACCTTCGCAAAACCAAAATAGTATGATAGAAGGCGAGGTGGAGGTCTGCCATACATAACTTCGAAGGGAGTTGTTTTTAGAGAAGAGTGGAAGCTAGTGTTATAGCAATATTTAGCTTATGCTACCCAATCAGTCCAGCGATGTGGGTAGTCAATGGTAAAACAACGAAAATACATCTCTAACACTCTATTAACTACCTCAGTTTGCCCACCAATCTGGGGATGATAAGCAGAGCTGAAAGAGAGTTTATAGCCACTCAACCGAAACAATTCAAACTAAAAGGAGCTAGTGAAAGTGACATCCCTATCACTAACAATGGATTTTGGCAATCCATGCAACTTAAAAACCTGGTCAAAGAAAAGTCGAGCAACAAAAACAACTAAACAATGTTAAGAGAGTGGAAAGAAGTGGGCTTATTTTGAGAAAGGATCAACAACTAGGAGTAGCATTGTTTTGCTATTGGAGGAGGGAAGGTCATCAATGAAGTCCACTGAAATATCTGACCATATTTGATTGGGAATTGGAAGAGCCTATAAAAGAACGACAGACTGCAAGTTTCTAGATTTATTTTTTTGACAGATTTTGCAAGTTTTCACCAATTCTTAGACTTGTTTCTTCATACCCGACCAATAAAAGTATGAAAAAATTCTATGAAGTGTCGTTTGATAGCCCTCATGACATTGAGCATGAATAGCAGAGATAATAGCCTGTGGAAGTGCAGAAGATGATGAAATATACACCTTATTTTTTAAAAATATAAGACCATCCTTATAGGACCATTGGTCACCCACAGTTCCTGCTGTAATTTTCTCAATGAATTTCTGTAATTCAGGACTGCTAGAAATTTTTGCTCGCACATCATTAAAAAAAACTAGTTGAGGCATGGAAATCACAGCAAAAATGCCCACATCTTCTTGTTGGCATGAGAGAGGATCGACTGCCACATTTTCACGACTTGCTCGATATTCCACCTAAAAATCGAGTCCTATGAGTTTGTTAACCCAATGTTGTTAAGGAGATGTGATGATTTTCTGCTCTAGTAGAAACTTAAGGTTAAAAATTGATCAGTTCGAATCAAGAAACCCTAATCCCATAAATATGACCTCCAGTGGCAAACAACTTTAGCTAACCCAATCAGTTCCTTTTCATAAGCTGGTAAGTGACGATGGCGTTGGGCTAAAATGTGCCTAAAGAAAGCAATTAGGTGATCTTGTTGTAGAACAACCCTTACAACTGCATAAGAGGCATCATATTCAACAATAAATAGATTGGAAAAATCCAGAAGAGCTAAAACTGGTGTTGTGTTCATGGCTAACTTTAAGGCCTCAAAAGCTAAAGTGGATTTTGATGTCCAGGAAAAAGAGTTTTTTCGTACATTGGCAGTGAGAGGAGCAACTATAGTCCTATAATATTGCACAAATTTTTTGTAATAACTTGTGAGACCCAAAAATTCACGTAAAGTCCGTACAGTGTTGGGCTAGGCCCATTGAATCATAACTGCAATCTTTTGATAGTCTGCTTCTACTCCTTTGGAAGAAATCAGATGGCCTAAGTAAGAGATTTGGGACTTCCTAAATAAACATTTGGAGTGTCTGAGGTACAAAGAATGTTGTTCAAGCAAGAAGAAAACAATTCGAAGATGTTGCATGTGCCTTGCCCATGTCCTACTGTAAATTAATATGTCATAAAAAAACCAAGATAAATTTCTGCAAATATTGTTTGAAAATGTCATTCATGAGAGTTTGAAAAGTTGATGGTGCATTTGAAAGGCTGAAAGGCATGATTAAAAATTCAAAGTGGCCATGGTGAGTGCGAAATGTAATTTTCTCGACATCAGTGTCTTTCATTCAAATTTAATGATATCTCGAATGTAAGTCCATCTTGGAAAATAAACAAGAACCATATAATTCTTCCAATAATTCATTAATCACAGGAATTGGAAATTTATCCTTCACTATTGGGGAGTTCAACGCACGGTCGTCTACACTTAATTGCTAGGAATTAAATGGTAGTCTACACATAATCGCCAAGAATTATCTGTCTTTTTAACTAAGAGATTTGGTGCAGAAAAAGGGGATCGAGTAAGCCATATAATTCCCTGCTTAAGCGTCTCATTGCACTGACGCTCTATTTCGTCTTTCTGGCCACGAGGGTAGCAATATGGATGAATAGCAATAGGAGCCACTCTTAGTGCTAGGGATATGTGGTGAACCATAGTTCCGTAATGGGGGTAGTCCTTCTGGAATGTTGAATAGAACTTGGAATTCATTAAGGATGCTCTGAAGTTCTAGTTCCTTATGTGCAGTAGCTAGAGATGAAATTAATGAAGAGTTAGTATTTTAAGGAATGTTCTTGATCCCATTTAATTCCATTTCCTGGTTCTGTCAATAGACACGCATCTTCATATCAGAAAAATCCTAAAGAATAGGACCAGATGTCCGAAGCCAGTTAACTGCCAGCACTACACTATATCCATAAAGAGGTAGCAAATACAAATTTAAATTGAAAATTTGTGGTCCTAACCAAATTGGAAGCAATTTGCATATTTCGGGACTGCTCACTTTCTCTCCATTAGCCAACGTCACCCTTAATGCAGCCTTTGTCTTTATGGGTATTCTCAGCTGCTCTACTAGTGCTAAATCAACAAAACTGTGAGTACTTTTGAATCAATCAAAAGTATGAATGGCTTACCATTGAAAGAACCCTCTACTTGCATGGTTTAAGGCTTATGCATGCCAGTAATTGCATGAACGGATATTTCTGGCTCCTCTACGTCTACTTCCAAATTTTCTGATTCACTTTCATCAACCCCTTCCAACCAAAACATTAGTTTGCCCCAGTTTATAATGTTCGTCACAATTGAAACACAAGCCCTTAGCATGCCTTTCCTTCATCTCTGCTGGATTAAGCCTTTTTACAAAGGATGTTCGCTGATTTATACCAATAGAGCCCTTCCGAGAACCACTTGCCTCTAATCGTTGTTCGATTCCCCTTTGTTCATAAAATTGGGCCAAGCTTATAGCACTAGTGAGATCTCGTGGGTTTTGTAGTTCTACTTCTACTGCCATTGCTTCCTTTAGGCCGTTGATGAAGATTTCCACCTCTTGTTCTTGGGACAAGGTACTAGCCCTAGCAACCAATTGTTCGAAACACCTCTGGTACTCCTCGATAGTCCCTATTTGTCTGAGTTTGGACAATTCCCCAAGCTTTTTTTAAAAAATTAAGATATCTAAACCAACATTACAACGAGTTCAAGACTATACACAACAAAAGAAAGCAAATCTAACACAACTTACTTATATAACTAAGTTAAAGGTGCCAACTATACTTCATGTCATCAGATAAGATAGTGCGCAGATTTTTGCTATTAAAGAAGATCGAATCCAATTAATTATGTTCTCTACAACTCGATAGGCTCCAGTTTCCTTATGAGCAAATTATGGCGAGTTCCCCAAGCTTGTTACTGTGGATTGGAGGTCCAAAACGCAAGTTGTAGTTGATTTTGAGTTCATCCCAAGCCAATTGTGGTCGGTCCCACTCTAATTTAATGAACCATAGTTGAGCATCTCCTTCTAAATAAAAGGATGTCGTCCAACCTTATTTTCTGCTGCAATATACTGATGGCGAAAGAAATGCTCACAGCGGTTTAACCAACCCAAAGGGTCAAAAGTTCCATCATAGCATGGAAAATCAAGTTTGTAGTATTTTGGAACAAAGTTGCCCCCTTCATGGTTTCCTGCTCCAATCCTTTCTTCTTGTCGTCCTAGATTACTAGAGCCCTCCCATATCTAATAGCTAATTCTTGGGATAGTCTTTCTAATTAGGCTACAACATCCTTTTGTCTTGTTGAAAAATGATTCAAAATATCTTAAATTTATTGAGGATAAATAAGTCTTTTCTTTTAAGTTTGAATGAGTCTTAATTTGGTTGTATTTTGTTCCTAGTCTATAATTCATTACCGAGTCCATGGGTAGAGTTTGTTGTAACACCCAAATACCCCCTGGGAGGATACATGGATGCCACCCAAGACAGAACAGACAAAACCAAACATCACACT
>JAOTIZ010000001.1:25145663-25160188 GCA_027123425.1 Erythroxylum panamense | reverse complement strand
TTACTTCAAATGGTTGCTGTATTAATCACCTACTTTTTGAAAGGCTAATCTGTTGATTGTAAATATTTTGCGTGATTCACCAAAAAAGATTACTGCTTGGTTCTTTATTGACAACACTGCGGTGTTGATAACAAATTTAGGCCACTGGTTTTCTTCGAATTTGTGCAATTGAAGATTTATTAGTGATTGTACAAGTTTGGGGGAGAAAAATTAGTTGCATATGAGATTGTTGCTTCCCTTGTTTTTGTAAAGTTTAAAGTTTAAACCTTAGTTAAATGTCATCTTTTTCATTTTTACTTTAGAATTTTATTGAATATTCTCAACATAAAGATTAAAAATTGAGTTTCATAATGCTTTCGTTAAAATGCAGAATCCTGGACAACTTAAGATATATTCAGGTGGGATATTATGGAAGAAACAGGGAGGCGGTAAAGCAGTGGAAGTTGATAAAGCTGACATTATTGGGGTAACGTGGATGAAGGTCCCAAGGACAAACCAGCTTGGTGTTAAGGTCAAAGATGGGCTTTACTACAAGTTCACAGGATTTCGTGACCAGGTCTCTGTCTCTCTCTCTCTCTCTCTCATATTCATACACACACACACACAGATACATTTACTTGTTTATATTAGACTTGGGGTAATTGTTTTCTCAGTGTCCAAGAGATTTAGTTTTAATGTTACTTTACTCAGCAGCATGAGAATAGGGACCACCTTTTATTGCCATCATCTGACAAAAGTTAATTTTGAGCTTTTCTTAGCTGATTAAGTTCGGTTCTTCTTGTGTACTGTCACGAACATCTTTTTTTTTATTGTTTATCCGCTCGGATTTTGTTCTAATAAAGTTTTTTTTAGTGAAGTTAAATGAAGAATTTATCGCAGGTTGTTGCAGTTTTGGGTTTATCTTTTGGTGAAGCTAGATCTTCTTGTAATATTTTCTGGAATGTTTCTCTGATTCTTCCCTTTTATTTGTGATCTTGTAGGATGTCACTAGCTTGAGCAATTTTTTCCAGAGCAATTGTGGGATAACACCAGAAGAGAAGCAGCTTTCTGTCAGTGGCCGTAATTGGGGGGAGATTGATTTAAATGGTTGATGCTATTTCTAGTCTGTTTAGTTTCTGGTGCTTTTCTGTATACTAATTTTCTTTTGCTTTTTAGTTTTCTATAACTATTTTAAGACTTTTGATGGTTTTTTACTTCTGTCTTCCCTATACATTTTCTTTCTTGATTAACTTGTGCTGTTATTCATTTTCTTATACTTGGTTCCTGTTGATGCTTGCAGGAAATATGCTCACTTTTTTGGCTGGTCAAAAGCAAGCATTTGAGCTGTCTTTAGCAGACGTGTCACAGACTCAGATGCAAGGGAAAAATGATGTCATCTTAGAGTTCCATGTGGATGATACAACTGGAGCTAATGAGGTCTGATCAATAGACACAATTGCCATCTTTTCTGAACAATTTAAACACACGACCAGAAGAACTTAGCATTGATCTCAAGATCCTTGCATATCTCTTGTCAAATCCTTGCCTTAGTCATTTAGGAAATTATATGTAGTAGTGGATGAATTTTATTTTGGATGTCTTAGTAATTCCTATTCACTTCTTCTTTCAATGCTTTGTTATACTTCTAGAAAGATTCCCTGATGGAGATAAGTTTTCACATACCAAATAGTAACACACAATTTGTTGGTGATGAAAATCGTCCTCCAGCTCAGGTGACTTTGATCTTTTTCCATTCATATAGTTGTGAATGAGTTGTTTGTGTCCACTAATTTGTTAAAAATTTGTGTTTTAGGTTTTCCGTGACAAAATTATGTCAATGGCTGATGTTGGTGCTGGTGGTGAAGAAGCTGTTGTTACTTTCGAGGGTATTGCAGTCCTCACTCCAAGGTAGAAACTCTGACTTCCTCTAGGGACTAGGTCTTAGATACATCATAACCTTTTCTTTTCTTTTAAGTCACGTGCAGAAGTATGATTCTTCCTTATATCTCTTCTTGTTGATTTATTTTATTGTTGACATATTGCTGCTAATTTGAAGTAAAATGTTAACTGACATGACTTTTGTGCTAAATGTAGGGGTCGGTATAGTGTTGAACTTCATCTGTCATTCTTGCGGCTCCAAGGACAGGCCAATGATTTCAAAATCCAGTATAGTAGTGTTGTTCGACTCTTTCTTCTTCCGAAGGTTCTGTTCGTCACTTTACTTCTTTCTAATTTGTCATTTTGTTATGCTCTTCAAACACATTTTGCCTTTCTAAATTTTGAGTTGTCCTATCACTGCGTCTAATTACTGCCTTAGGGAAGTTGTTTTGTTCAGGTACATATTGATGGGATCTGACTTGATCTTTTTTCCTTTTCTTTTTGGTTGTGTGAAACAGTCTAACCAGCCTCACACCTTTGTTGTTGTTACTCTTGATCCGCCTATCCGTAAGGGCCAGACATTGTACCCCCATATTGTGATGCAGGTATTGATGTTTTTGTTGCATGGTTGATATTTTCTTTCCCTTTTGTTTCTGCATCATAATTTCTTTGCTCTTTTGCACCCATGTAATTGTTTCCCTTTTTCTCTTCTAGTTTGATACCGACAATGTTGTTCAGAGCAGTCTCACAATGAGT
This sequence comes from Erythroxylum panamense, assembly GCA_027123425.1. Classification (NCBI taxonomy): domain Eukaryota; kingdom Viridiplantae; phylum Streptophyta; class Magnoliopsida; order Malpighiales; family Erythroxylaceae; genus Erythroxylum; species Erythroxylum panamense. The sequence continues at coordinate 25,157,575 of JAOTIZ010000001.1, read as the reverse complement.
GAAGATCTTTTGAACACAAAATATAAGGACAAGTTGGAGCCAGCTTATAAGGTATGTTTTATGTTGCGATTTTTTTTTTTCACGACACTAAGCACTAGGTTTATCTGAATCTGGAGATGGTTGGCCAGCAAGTTTGTCTATGTATAAATATAGATGTTTTTCTCGTTGTTAATTGCTAGGTGTTGTTTTGACAGGGACTGATTCATGAAGTTTTCACCACAATCTTGCGGGGGTTGTCTGGTGCTAAAGTTACTAAACCAGGAAAATTCCGTAGCTGTCAAGATGGTTATGCTGTGAAGTCATCATTGAAAGCAGAAGATGGCCTCCTATATCCACTTGAAAAGAGCTTCTTCTTTTTGCCTAAACCTCCTACCCTTATTCTTCACGAGGAGGTAATTATCTTTCCATTAGCATACATCATAGTTTATTGTTTCTTGCCCTCAGAATCATATAATTGATCTTCATCAGTTCTTTTTGCACAACAAATAACAAGGAAAATAATCTACTATTATGCACAAAAATTGGGAATTGACCTTGGAGTTGGAGGAATAAGGGCCTTAGCTCACAGTGTGGTTTTTGTTCTTTTACTCGAGTAATTAGATCTGTTATGAATGTGCAGATGGCACCCTTGCGTTGACCATGGCACTTAGACTGTTACTGTTGCTCAACAAATATAATGAAACAAACTATGAAATGAAATAACAAATTTCCAAATTTCCCCAAACTATCAAATGAAATAACAAATTTCCAAATTTCCCCAATCTCTCTCCTCCTTCTTCTTCTTATTCACTTACAATACAATTCTGTAACATATACCCAAGATTGACTCGTAACAATTGTCACACAGCTAATGTTCTATTGGAAGGTATAGTGCTTCAGTGTAAGTTCTTGTTATTATAGATTCTGAATTGTGACTTTTGGACCTTCATTGTGTCATACCAGATTGATTATGTGGAATTTGAGAGGCATGCGGCGGGTGGCTCAAATATGCATTACTTTGATCTTCTCATAAGGCTTAAAACTGAGCAAGAACATTTGTTTCGTAACATCCAGAGAAATGAGTATCATAATCTTTTTGACTTCATCAGGTTAGTGAGTTTCCTATTTATGTGCAGTCATTACTTTTTTGGTATTCTTATCTTCATAATTTGTTTATCCATGCAGTGGGAAGGGTTTGAGAATCATGAACCTAGGAGAAATGCAAACTGCAAATGGAGTTGCTGCTGTTTTACAGAATGATGATGATGATGCTGTTGACCCACATCTTGAGCGCATCAGGAACGAAGCTGGTGATGAGAGTGATGAAGAGGTAAGCTCCTTAGTTATGTATGAGTTGACAATAGCCTCTGAGAAATCAGAAAATTATTATTAGTTGCTGAAATTTAACTCAAATCTGAAAACATGTGATCCATTGTCAGCAAGTTGCTGTGGAAAATATCTCACTTCTCTTTCTTATGTGATTAAGCATGACGGCATTTGCAGGATGAAGATTTCGTTGCTGACAAGGATGACGAAGGATCTCCAACTGATGATTCTGGGGAGGAGGACTCGGATGCTAGTGAAATTGGAGGGGAGAAAGAGGCAAGCATTTAATTTAATGTTACCTTGAAATTCATCAAAATGTTTTTGTTTTATGGCTGTTTGTCATATCGAATGGTGGCTTATTCCAGAAGCCGGTAAAGAAGGAACTTAAGCGGGAGTCATCTTTGAAGTCAATGCCGAAAAAGAAGTCCAGAGATGGAGGGGAAGAAGGCAGCTCAAAGAACAAAAAGCCAAAAAAGAAGAAGGATCCAAATGCGCCAAAGAAGGCAATGAGTGGTTACTTGTTCTTCTCACAAATGGAGAGAGAGGTAGGTTGACGCACAAAATCTTGGGGAGGAATAAGCGACCTCATTTCTCCAGCTTTTATATGCTCACTAAATGTGGTGTTTACTGCTAACAGAATGTCAAGAAGAGTAATCCCGGAATTGCTTTCGGGGACATAACACGAGCGATTGGAGATAAGTGGAAAAACATGTCAGGTATGCTTTCATTAGCTTAGTTTCTTTTCCTGTTGTTGAATTGTGTATTTATCATCCGACACATAAATCACCTTAAGTAGAGTGTAATACTCATTTTGCTTTGTTCTCTCAAAATGCAGCTGAGGAGAAAGAACCCTATGAAGCCAAGGCTAGAGCAGATAAAAAGCGTTATAAAGAAGAAGTGAGTGGCTACAAGAACCCACAACCAATGAATATAGACTCAGGAAATGATTCTGATAGTTCATAGGTTAACACAGGCATTGATATTACTATTATGTGTAGGATGTGTGTGTCTGCTCTAGGTTTTAATCTACTTGAGAGCATTACTATTCCTTCTGACTTGACTTTTGAATCATATATTAGTTAATTTATCATTAGAAGTTAATTAGACAATCTTATCTCTTATTTTATTTTTAAATTTAATGGAAAATTATTGTTTTCAACTCCTACTTTTTTAGAGCTAACAAAATCAAAATTAGCATTAAATAATTGAGAAATTATTTTGTTGGTACACAATCACAAACTATAGTAATAGCAGACAATACATTCACAAATGACTCCAAAAACTAATTATTAAGTACAAATTTTGCTTCTGCAAAACTCTTCTACCGTTTTATCTCCTCTTTCCACTTTCTTCCATTTTCACACGAACCAAACGCTTGCAAGCCCTTCAGCTCCTCTCATCTATTGTAGTTTCAGCCATGTTCACCACCTCCTCCCATCTCTTGTATGTAGCCAAAGCACTTGCAGGTTCTCGTAGCTTTCTCCACAGGATGAACCAGTGCTCTCTAACATTTCCTCTTTTTCTTGCAGTTGAGTGCTCCTGCAAATCGTGTTAGCCTCGTAGCATACATACCATGCTTTGCCCTGATCATGAACTTCTTTGCTGGTTTCTTCCAGTTAGGATTCCCAGATTCCACAAAAAATGCTCCATTCATCATCACATCGTCCTCTGACCTCCATGTCCATGTCTTCCATTCAGCTTCTGATGCATAGTCTCTCTTAGTCACCTATATAAATTTTACACAAATCACCATCAAACCTCTGTTGGTTATTAATGTTTAAACATGAAAATGATCAAAAGTTTATGCTTAATCACCTGTTTCAGCTCAAGTTCAGGAGGTGCAATAAACCTGTTTCCCTGGCTAATAATTGTTGGATGCCCACTGCCTCCAATGGCGTACAGACGCCAATGAGTGTAGTCATTGTTAACCACATGGAAGAAACCCCATCTGCATCTGGGCATTCTCTGCACAAGTCCCTGACCAAAATGATTGAATGCAAGTGTGACTTGCAATTTCTCGTCATTTGCGTAGGTATCGTGTGCACCCAACAAGATCACCTGCATTAGAAAAAAAGTTTAATCGGTCCCGATACAAAAACTGTTGATAGATATGAGTGCAACTTACATCATTATGATGTGTGAAGTGACAATTGGAGATGGTTATAGCGGTGGATCCCTGAATCGCATCGATGAGTCCATCTTGGCATCGGGACATGGAAACATGATCGATCCAAACATTGGTAGAACCAAAGATGGAGATTCCATCACCGTCCGCGGCGGTCCTAATGCCAAAGTGATCCGTAGAGTCCCTAATCATGCCACCAGAAGAAGCAACAATGTGGTGTATATGGAGGCCATGGATGATCACATTTCGCACGAACTGTATGGTTATGCCAGCACCAAATGCGATGTGAACAGTTGCTCCACGACCATCAATGGTCTTGTCGCAGTTAATGATCAGCTCAGCTTTCAAGTTAATGTTCATCCCACGAGCAAAGATGATCCACAATGGCTCCTTTTGGATCACCGCATGTCGTAGGGTTCCTGGTTTCGGGTTTAGAATATCATTGTCTGAGTTATCCGTCACTATATACAGCCTTCCTTTCAGACCTCCGGTGGTTCTCCGACCGAAACCTAGTGCACATCTAGCTAACCTCTTACGTTGAGTGGCCCAGTTCTTACGACATCTCCAACACCGGTCTATGGGGTTTGTTGCTTCACATGGACCTCTGTACTTTGTCTTCCCTTGTCTGAGACTCCTCCTGGTGCTGTTGTTTGAGGTCTGCATGATATTAAATTCATCACCATCATCATCTTGGTCCTCGTCACCTGAATCACTGCCCAAATATTGAATGTTAAAACTCATTTAAAATCTTTCTATAAAATTACGTAAGGAAAAGCATGCATGAAGAGAAGGGTCGTGTTGGATTTACTAGTTGACACGAAGGTTGAAATCATCTGTAACATTTTCAGGGTCTGGTACGTAGGCCTCCAAGAGATTTTTCCTGGCTTCTTCAGCTCTTTTTTGCCACACCTCATCGAAATGCCCGATGTTTGCCTTCAGGCATGGAGCTATGGAAGCCATAGATAAGAGAAAGATCAACACAAGCTTAGCCATTTCCATTTCTCACAACCTCCAAAAAAAAAAAACTCCTTTTCTTTCCTCTGTTTCCTGGAAAATGTTTTCTTCTTCTTGAGCTACAAAATTTTATGAAGGTCTAAGGGCTGAACCCTTTTTCTTTTCTGGTTTGGTTAAATGTGGTTCAAACCGCACTAGACGAAGATGGATTGAACCTATAGCTAGCTAAAGGTACTAACTTTAAGATTTCCTCATAGTTTCTCTTTGTTTTTTGGATTAAAACGCTAGAACTTAGTGTTATAATAGCTTAAGGTTGACTAAATTTAGAACCAAACTTATGGTAGATGGAGGAGAATTAACGTTTAGAAAAATCCAAATTGGCTTTTGTTAGTGTTCATGAATGGTTCACAACCTTCCAAGAATGAGTAATTTTTATGGTTCTTTCCCTTCTAGTCTTAATTTAGATGCTTTCTATTGTACCAATACCCTTTAAAGGGTCTTGGTTCGTTCTTATGGCCCTGCTTGAAAACATATGACTTGATTTGAAATGGTCAAGAGTCATAATCTGCATCAAAGTCCAACTAAAGTTGCTTTCGTCTGTCTTGGGAATGGAAAAATCTGTTTGACCAGCACTTTACCTTTTATGGACTGACCCGGTGCGAGCGAGGATTAGTTTGAGAGTGGATGACTTCAAGGTGTCTTCTCATGAGTTGAGACCCTCCTAGAACACCTCGTGGGTTTACAAAAAAAAAAGTTGCTTTTGTCTTAAGAGAGTTGGATTGATAATCCTAATGATATTTTTAGGATCAACCTGGGATAAAGAGATGTAACCCTTTTTCTTTAATTATTCTTAAAAATTCTTTCTATAATTTAATATAAAAAAGTCTTTAACTTATGAATTATAATAATTATTAGGAATAAAAAGTTAATATATTAAGTTCAATTGATTTAATTTAAATTTAGATTTAAAATTTTGTTCTATATTTAACTGATCATAATAAATTAGTTAGTATAATTGAATTGTCATCGTACCAAAATAAATTTAATCCAGTTTGACCTCGAGCATTTAAGCTCAACTCAATTCGAGTTTGAACTCAAAATTTTTTATCAATCCTAATGATTATTCCTCTCCATTTGTGTCTAGGCTACCTAAACATCAAACCATACACATAAACACTAAATGAACACAATTTCAAGCTTGATCAGGATATGATGATTTGAGGGTAAGCTCCTTGTTAGTGATATAGTTCATCTCGTTCAAACTTCTTATCCTCATCCACCTGTACATGATATATTTCTGTTTATGTTAAACTCTTCTTTATCTTGTACATAGCTAGTTAGATAGATTCAAGCCAGTGGTTTAATGTTATCCAGATGTTCTTGTACTTGTATATATACGTTTCACTATTGCAATACAATGTGTGGGATTTTTGTCTTTCTGCTATCAAACTCCTCAGGTTTAAGAGCAATCTAATAGGACTGGAAATTTTTTTTTGTATAGAGTCTCAAACTTTACAGGAACATTCAAATAATATATTTGGCTAAACTTTTCTTTTTAGGGAAAAATCCAATTCTCTTGCTTAGATTTTCCATTGTATCAATTTGTGTATATTAATATTAAGAATGTGTTAGCTTTTATATTTGATCTTAAACCCTTTTATGTATAATTATGCATAAGATTGTCAAAAAAATAATGAAAGAATCTTAAAGTTGTTTTCTTCTTAACTTTGACAATACATATGTTAGCTTAATTTTCTACTTGTTGAATTTGGATTCTCTGATATTAAACCACTTTTGTATTGTGAGAATATAAGCGCTACCTTTCTTGCTAGAGATTCCAGTCTCTTTATGCTCGTACCAACCATATTGAAATTGATATACATTTTGTTCGTGATTTGGTTGCGAAGAAATTTCCATTCATACCGCATGTATCAGCTTCTTACTAACTGCCATTCTCGCAAAACTATTGGATTCTAATGTTCTTCCAAGCATTAACTTGCTGGGTTGATAACAAAGTATTTTCCTAATCCCTAATGTTGTAATTACATTAAAAAAACTTATCATTGTGCATAATCATTTTAGTTTGGATATAATTAATCATTTAGTTTGGATACAATCAAATACAAATTGATAAATCTTATCTCAAATTGTGTATAAAGACAGTGTGCATTATAATGCAACTTTAACATAAGAAATCAACATACATTAGTACAGTTCAGTATCAATTTCTCAGCTTTATTCTTCCTTTCAGATAATAAAGCTCTTCTTTTCTGTTCTGATGCGGTCAACTAACTAACTACAAGTAACTTTAACTAAGAAAATGTCTCACAATCTTGTACCACACAAAAGGATGAAGAAGATGGTGGTCCTTTTGTTTTATAGATGTAAGCGTGCAACACGTACAACATGATGAAGCTGCTTAAAGAGATTTGAATGCTCAGTTCAGGAGGGATTATAAGCCCTGGAAAGTGTAATCTAAGTGTTAAAAAAATGGTACAAAAAGCCAGGAATCCCGATCCCCCCACCTGACTGACTCAGACATAAAGCGTATATATGAAAGGTGAAAAAGAACTGGCAATTTCTTAAGGAAAAAGAATGGTCTCTGTGAACTTTACTCCACTTTCGTCTGAATTGTTTAATAGCTCCTTAAAGACAAGAGTAAGCTGCATATAAACATACTTCCTGATCTTCCTGATTCTGCAGACCAGAAACTCAATTGAAGATTACATTTGTCTCAGCCCTTCAGGCTATATAATTGATATAAGCTATCTACAGTTGAGCTTGTAAAAAACCTGCAGATGTATCTCAACGCAGGGTCAAGAGTTAAAAATGGTGATCAGTAAGGAATTTAAGAGTTCATTGACACTGAAAATTTCTTGGTTTCTGCTGAAAACTTCTGATATAATCATAATTTTATTAGGGACTGAAAATTTTCTTGGTTTCAGCTGAAAGACTTCTGATAGAATCAAAATGTATGAGACTATCCTGTTGCAAGCTTCTCAAAGTTAATGAAACGTACTCTTCTTGTCAAAAGTCACCCGGGGAAGATATTCCTTACTGATCTTCAAACAACATGGAATGGTATAAGCCATTGAATGCTGCACCTGAAGAGGAACTGGCAATTTATGGAAACAAAGACAGGGTGAAGAAAGAGACAAATAGGATTTTCTGGGAAAATTTTTCACAATTGCATAAAGTAAATTCCCAACAACACTTATTCTATCACTTTTGACCATTTTTGGCATAAAAATTCTTCCTTACCACTGTCATAAACTCAGTACGTCAATTACTTCTCTTGCAATGCACTTCTTTATTCCTTCTTCCCCTAGTCCAAAGCTGCAAGAAATCTCATAAGTTAAGAATAGTATGACAGAAAGTGCATACTTAACAGGTTACATTGGCCTAAAATGAAAAAAAAAATCAGTATTAATTTATATGAAATTTTAATTTAAGGAAAAAAATAAAGATAAGGACATGGTCAAAATGAAGAAACAAACAAAGGAAATGGATCTTCTCATTTCAACTTTTAGACTTTGAGTTTATTAAAATAAAAAAATTAAAGCCTATTGGATAGACTTAATAGTCAAGTGTCAGCCTAGCTACTATACTACTAAATAGCTCTTCTTTGGTTAAAGAACCAGAAGACTTAACAAGAAGGAAGATGGAATCTATCTTTAAACTTAGATTACATAAATGCCCAGATCTTTCAATGCTTTCACTAATGGAAAAAAAGATTCTCATAGTTGCAAGATGGCCACTTCTGATTGATACTTAACCATCACAGCAGGCAAAAATGACTGTACATCGAAAGTAGGTTAGTGTACAATGCAGAAGTATAAGGAACATTGTGGGACAGCATAATACTAGAATTACATTTGTGAAAAAGGCATTTATCATGTTACTTTCCTGACACAAAGATATCAGACCTAAATGGGGTCATTCTGGGAACTAGTTGATGCTGTTTTCTTATGAAGCCTCTGATAAGAACAGATTTGAGTAACTGCAACTCTTTATATATATATATATGTATATTATCTGACAAGCCAGTCTCTGCAGGAATTTTAAGTTGTGGTGCACATCACCATCTTCCAATCTTGCTTGCCATGATTTCCTTAGCTGATGTTTATCATGTGGTAGCAGCCACAGTTCCCCTATATGTTGCTATGATGTCGGCCTATATTTCAGTGAAATGGTGCAGGCTTTTCACACCAGATCAATGTGCAGGCATAAACAAGTTTGTTGCCAAGTTTTCAATTCCACTCCTGTCATTCCAAGTCATTTCCGCTAACAACCCATACAAAATGAACATAAGACTCATAATCTCTGACTTTCTCCAAAAACTACTAGCAATTTTGGTACTTGCAGCAGTCACCAGAATTAGCTCTAGAGGGAGGATGAATTGGATCATCACCGGCCTGTCTCTGTCAACATTGCCAAACACTTTGATCCTCGGAATCCCGCTTTTGAAGGCCATGTATGGCGTTGGAGCTGAGACACTACTTTCCCAGATAGTTGTTTTACAAAGCATAATCTGGTACAACCTCTTGCTGTTTATGTTTGAGCTCAATGCCACCAGGGCAGCTTCTGCTATCCCACCTTCTGAAATTACAGGTTGGTTTTGGCTTAAATGTCCATAATCTTGGCCTATAATGCACTCAACTATTGATCTAAAACCCTGTTCAGTCAACTTTAGTTACAGAAGATAACTCAAGTGGGGTCCCCCCCAAAACCTTTTCAGTTCTATGTCCATAATGTTTCCTGATATTTCCATGATGCCAGTAGCTTTAGTTGCAATCAAGTTCTTTTTCCAGTTACCAATTTCTAACATCAGAGTAAAGATCTACAATCACTGTGCTGCTGTTGATACAATTTTTTTCTAAGCTGTATTATTTATCTTCTTACAATTCTTCCATGGTAATCGTGTTTGATATGTTTCCAGGGGATGTGGAGGATTCGCAAGAAATGCAAACAAAAGAAAGAGAAGAGGAATTACAAACTGGAAGATCAACAAAATTCTCAACCTTGCTCATTCTCTTGACAGTGGGAAGAAAGCTGGTGGGCAATCCCAATTTTCATGCTACATTGGTGGGTCTTATTTGGGCAAGCATACACTTCAGGTAAATTCTGCTGATACACCTGAGATAGATTCGATTTCAAGATATAGTCTATAAATTCGTCATCTTATTGCTGAGATAAACCTGAAACTTTCTTCAGGTGGGGAGTGAAAATGCCTGAAATTGTTGATAAATCTATAACAATACTATCAACAGGAGGACTTGGCATGGCAATGTTCAGCTTAGGTATTTTTTTTAACCTGTCAATGAACTAAAACCGAACATATTTCACAAGAATCCTGGAAACACTTACATCCTGAAACCCAAACAGGTCTGTTCATGGCATCACGAACCAGTATAATAGCATGTGGCTTCAGGATGGCAGCAATGGCCCTGGTGATTAAGTTCCTTGCAGGGCCTGCTTTAATGGCAGCTTCTTCCAGTGCCCTGGGACTAAGAGGTACAGTGTTAAGAGTGGCACTAGTTCAGGTGAGTAAAGAGTTCGTTTCTCAGATCAACCATCAGGTTTTAGATAGGTTTAACAACAATTCCATGACACATTTATAGGCAGCTCTTCCACAAGGAATCGTGCCATTCGTTTTCGCGAAAGAGTACAATGTTCATCCTGAAATATTGAGTACAGCGTAAGCAAATCTTGGTGTTTCTTTAAAATTCAATCACTTTCTTGGTTTATTCTTTGAAAACTCTACTCAAGCTTCATCCTCCACCACAGGGTAATCACTGGCTTACTCATTGCTCTGCCAATAGCTTTGTTGTACTACTTCTTATTGGCATTGTAAAAGAGCAACAGAAAAAGAAAAAAAAAACAGAAACAGAATCAGATATTGCTGCTACAAACAGGAGGGTCAGGAGATCATCAAAAGTGTTCAGAGATGGAACTCAGGCAATCTCATTCGATTTAACTCAGTTGTGACACACAATTCTTTACAAAGAATACACAGATATAAGAATTATATTATCAGTAATGTGTAGATAAATTGCATTACATTGTTATTATTAACATAGTGTTAAGTTTTATACAATGACAGAGAGGAACTTCTGTCGGTTCAAAAACTGTAATCCATGATCATTGGAGTTGCAGACAAAATTTAGAAGTTCAGAACAGTGTTCGAGAAATAGTATTTTCCATTTTATTTTTCTTTTAGTCATGATTTAATACGAACAGAACTGAATTCAATCTCACTTAACTACTAATTTTCAGAAATAAAAAAATTATTCAAGACATTTAATTTTCACTGTTTGTCCTTTTGTTCTTAACATGATTCAAGCTCCTTCAAAAGCAACATGTCACTTTGTTGTACCAATTTTGTAAAATTTTGTCTCTAGATGTAAAATTTTGTAATGGACCTACGGGCCCAAACGTTAAGAAAAGTTAGACTATACAAGGTTTCATTCTAAAATCAATTGGCAATGAATAGAATAGTCTACTAAGCTTATATATTAGTCTTATTTCTCCTCTTTTTTTAATATGAGATATTCACATGTGAGTATTTTCAACACTCCCTCTCAAGTGTAACTGAGACTGAACATCAATTGTCACTTGAAATAAACACAGTGGTAACTGGATTGGGTCACTGTGACTGGATATGACTGGACATCCAGTTGTCACTTAAAATAAACACAATGGTAACCGGACCGGGTCACTGGGACTAGATATTCAGAAGGACAATTGGACAATTAATAATCTAGATCAAACCTGTTCTGATACCACGTGAAATTTTGCAATAAGCATATAGGTCTACATGAGAAGGAAAGTTAGACCACACACAAGCCTAAGTGAGGTTACATTCTAAAACTAGGCAATAGGTGGAGTAGCTCACTAGACTTATATATTCGTTTTCTTTCCCTCTTTTTTCAATATGGAATACTCACATGTAAGTATTTTCACAGGTGGAACCTTAAGATTTAGGAGGTTTAAGCTTTTTGAGTTTCAAATAATTTATTAAAAATACATTATTTATATATTATTACATGAATTTTACGAATTACTTAACACTAAAAAAAGAATTTTACCAATAAAAAATTACTTTATGATAGTAAAGAGAGTATTAATTAATTTAAGAAAAATTTCAATATAAGAAAAGAAAATTCATTTTATATCAGAATTTTTAAATTGAGTTCATATGTTTAAAAAATAATAATTATGGATTCATGCACTATTAAATAAATTAATAAATATTAGATATTTTTGCAATTTTATGTTATTTTTAAATTTCTTAATGTTATCTTAACAAAAATTTACAAAGTCAAGTAAATGATCATGGAAGAAGATATCTTTTTTTTCTCTTTTATCTTTTTATAAAATAGAAAAATATAAACAAAAAAAAGGTAAAATACAAAAGAATTTTAAAAATTGTTTTAAAATTAACCTGTAAAATTAAAATTAACAGTCCTATTCTTGAGGAAAAAGAAAAGACTTTTAAAAAATTAAAAATAAAAATAAAAAACAATTA
>JAOTIZ010000001.1:25112272-25122399 GCA_027123425.1 Erythroxylum panamense | reverse complement strand
ATAAAATATGTATTATAAATAAAATATGAGTAATTGATCATCTTATATATTAGTATTATTATGTAATAAATAAAAATTAAATAAAATTTTATTTTATTATCATATTGATTATTAATTATTAATAAAATTTTAATATATTTTGTTTTATTATCATATTAATTATTAATAAAATAAAACATATATTTATTAATTAATAAAAATTAATTACATTTACATATTTAAATTTTATTATACTTCTATTAAAAATAATTATACTTCTATTAAAAATAATTATATGTAAATTAATACATCAATTAATAACTTTTATTTTGATACATTCAATCCCAATACACACACGATCTCTTGAACATGAATGAACATAATTAAACTATGGAAAGGTTAAAAATTAATTTTGTAAGGACAAAATAAATTGATTTTCTTTATAATTTTTCATTTTACACATAAACGGCTAATACTAAAGAGCTAATTTTACCAAGCATCTCTAACAAACAGCTAATACAATCCGCTGATCAAATATAGAAAACAAATGCAATATTATCAAACAAAGCCATTATTTATTTATGTTGCCTCACTACTTGTGCAAAAAGGCTTGTTAGAGCTTTTCCTGATGTTATCTTCCACCAATTGCTTGTAGCTATGGTCCATCCAGATCATGAAACGAGAGTTGTAACTAACTCAATCATACGATTACCCTTTTTGATGAAATCGTCAAACAAGCAGCCAAGAACTTGATGCACACAGATTCCGCATTGCACTGATGCAAAGTTACAACACTTGCTTTCATCAAAGTAAGATTTACATCACTGAGTTTTTGTCTTCAAACTACTTCCGTACAAGAAAGAAACTAATAGCAGAAAATTTAATCACAGAAGTGGTGATACAGCAGAGCATTACAGGCACATCGATTTGATCAGAAAAATAAAATAAACTGTAGTAGATAGATTGGCCCCATACCACCCCTCCAATTCAGGATCGTCCGGATGACCGACTACTCCAATCCCTCATTTCCGCCGACTTCTTCATAGAAATAATCTAATCGTATTTGCAGAGTCATTTCAGTCTCCTATTTGAGTTCATCTGAACAAGCAATGCATCTAAAGAACTAAGAAAGCAGAGATTAAATGCAGAAAGGCATCCAAGCATTAAGTGACTACTAACCAGAAGGCCTCCAAGCAGGAGTTAAATGCATGGAGGCCGTTTAAGAACTTATCTGATAGAATGCAGTGAACGGGATAACAAAAGACCATACCCTTCTCACAGAATCATGGAACCACCCTCTATTCTGTTTCCAACACTTTTTAAAGGAAATCTTCATGCTAAAGCCAAAGAGGACCAACAGCAACTATAACTTTTTCCCGTTAGGTTTTGGTGATTGGTAAAATTGGTTGTACGGGGAACCACGTGCATCGCTTAGACTGGATAGGCTCCTCAAGGGTTGCCCTTTCCTTGCTACAAATGCCCCCTGTGTTCTAATACTATTCTTACCATTGGGTTTTGACTTGCTACGATCCATCTGAATGGATTGGAAGTAGTAGTTAGAGCTGGCCATATCCTTCAAATTTGGCAAGGGTTTTAGAGTTTCCACAACTTCACTCATCCGAGGTCTGGCTTTAGGGTCACGACTTAGACATTTGTAAGCCAATTGGATTGCTTTTTGTGCACCTTTTATTGAGAAGTGACCTTCAAGACGGGGATCCAATAACCGATGAAACTTTCTCCTATCTCCAAGATGCGGTCTTGCCCATTCCACAAGATTGTGCTCCCCGTTAGGTCGATTCTTGTCCATTGATCTTCGTCCAGTCAGCATTTCAAGAAAAACTACTCCAAAACTGTAGACATCACTCTTTGATGTCAAATGACCTAAGCCAATCGAAGAACAAGTTTGAGTAAGATGTTTCGAGACTTGATAATCCCATTCACAACATACATAATATATGAATGAAAATAGTGGACAATTCAACTGATAGCCAACTAAAAGAATGGTACTTTGAAAGTCCACGCGTTAGAGATGGCAACACTTCAATAGTTAAAAAAGAGATTACCAAACAAAAAAATTGTTAGCTATGCTAAATAAACAACAATTCAATATCATCAACTATTGATGAAGATAACTTCATTCACTAATGATCTTAATGGCTTACATTGTGTCCTTAATATATCAAGCAACAAGTATACAGCATCCACAACAGAAGGGTAAACAAGACATCTGAATAAAAAACTCGGAAGTCATGTCAAGTTGTTAAAAGATCTCTCAAGTTTTAGATGGAATGACAGTTTGGTGTACAGCTGAAACCTTGAGCTCAGCTTATTGGGAGATGGACGACTTCAAGTTCATTCACTTGATAAGATTTTAAGTAACTTGATCCGTATTGGTCAATTTCCTATCCAAAAGGTCCTGCAGTTCACATCTTTATCTTTCACTTTGTTATAATGGCCATGGAATAAATGTTGTTGGCCATCTAAGAACTTGATAATGGTCATGCAGACCGTCAACCAACAAAGAGTAATGGCAGACAAGTGAGACCCACCACATTATGGTTCTAATGTCAATGGATAAGACATGAAAAAAAATTCCTTTGACAATGGAAATATTCCTTCTTTCCTCTCTTTATATCCTAGCTATGCAGGATTGTAACATTTCCAAACAGTTTGAAGAAATGCAGTATCCAAACGAACAGAAAATTGACTAAGCTTCCATTTCTTGATGAGCTTAATTCAAGCCCACGTTTGGCTTGTATGAAAAGGGACTAGATAGTAATCTTTTGGGCCAAGGCTGACTATTGAGTTAGGAGTTGGGTCCATGCACATCCAAAAGAAAATTCTAAAATGCCTCTTTTGCAAATTGAAGAAACATATGAATCGCCTCCAAATGATTCCTTCAAACAATCTCTACCATTTAAATCCATAATCATGCCCTGTTTCTGTATCAAAGTTAAAGAGGTGCATCAACTAGTAAATGAGTTCCAATGTCTATCTCGCGATGCTTTCTAACCTCACAGGAAAAGCAATTAAATGCCACCTACCAGTCATCACATATTCTGGTGCTGCATAGCCATATGTTCCCATAACTCGAGTCGATACATGAGTTTTATCTCCATCAGGAGCGTCTTTGGCAAGTCCAAAATCAGAAAGCTTGGCATTGTAATCCTAGAAGTGGTATCATTGTCCTTCTCAGAACATCAATAGAGAAACTAAAGAAAGCATGGGATTAGACAAAAATTTCCCTGTTGATGCATGTATTAGCCACATACCGCATCTAATAGTATGTTTGATGTCTTAAAATCCCGATATATTACTGGTCTTTCAGCCTCCTCATGGAGAAATGCAAGACCTTTAGCTGCACCAAGAGCAATTTTCATTCTGATAGACCAAGGAAGAGGCAAGGACCCTTCTGCACATAAAGTGGTTGTTACCAGAGAACATTAAAGATCAATCATGTAAAATAACTTTTCTGAAGGAAAATGCATCACTGAGTATAACAGCTGTGAAAAGAATTTAACAACCCAAACAACAACAGAAATATAACTATTTTCTCATATTAAATTATATTCATTCCAAGCAACAATAGTTGGTAAAGAATGCTCTTTTCTAACTCATGCTTATGTATTAACAAATAATGGATAAGCTTGAAGACATTTTAAAGCCAAGACATAAATGTTAATTTTTCCATTTGAAATTACTTTAAAATTTTTAAGTAAAACATTACAGAAATCAAACTTACATGATCAGTTTCCAAATAAAGGAAAGCAGATAACCAGTTTCAGTCTAATAAGTGGATACATAAGAAACTTGAAATCATAATCTCAAACTAAGTCCAACTTAACATTACTCTTGCATTAAGGTAAGTAAATGATTCCAACATTATAAGACTCTTTTTACATAAAAACAAAAGATGATTCTTTCAAAAGCCCAACTTGACATTACTGCAAACGATGCACAAGCTCATGCAAAAAGGTCATTGACATTATCATGTAAATTAAAGCTGATATAGCAATCATATCCAGGATCAAGTAAATCCAAGTTTGCAGTTCCAAAAAGTTACATACTTCTAAAGAGGTGATTCTCTAAACTTCCTCGAGGCATGAACTCATAGGCTAACAATCTTTGATCGTCTTCAATGCAATAACCAATCAATTTTACCAAGTTGGGATGGAGAAGATTCCCAAGGAAACTAACTTCGGCCTGCAACACATTGAAGACATGGAAGTTCAAGGGTCAATTAAACAAAAGGGATTATGTAGTATTGACAGGAGAAAAAAAAGTCAAGTAATAGAAGGATTCCATACAAGCCACTCTTTATGACCCTGAAGTCCATCATGGTTGAGGGTTTTGACCGCAACAGTAAGCCCAGTGCCTGGTTTTACAGGAGCAGTTCCATTTTCCTCGATCCAACCTTTGAAAACACAACCAAATCCACCCTCCCCAAGAAGACTTTCAGGCCTGAAGTTTCTAGTAGCTAATTTAAGATCATTAAAGGTAAACTTTCGAAGCTGAGAAGCAAGCTTCAGTTCCTCACTAAATTTTGGGGTTGATGAGGCACTTTCTACATTGCTAGTAGTAGTAAAGGACACCATTGCAACAACTGGTTGATCTCTATTCTTCTCATCCGTTGATTTACTTTCCACTGAAAGCCAAATAAACGTGTGCTGCTTTTTATATTTATACATGCGCTCATGCTTGCAGTTACATTACTACTATGAGGTTCACATTACCAGTTAATATAATCTAATCAAATTGGCTCCAGCCACAAACTAAAGGACAAACTACTTGCTACCAACTTCAACTAATTATTCATTGTCACTATAGTAAACAACTAGATTAGTACTTATCAACAAAGCAATGTTAGCAAAGAGAAACTAACATGAAAAGAACAATCTTGATAAAGGATCCATCTTTAAACCTTTAACTTTAATGAACTTTGAAAAGAGGAAAAGGATATATTTGGATTACTCATAACTCTCTATCTTTAAGCTAACAAACTCTGCCACCCAACAATAAACGAAATTCTGAAATCATCTTCCCAGAAAAATTTACCACAGTGCTTCCACCTCCAGCAAAGATGATATAGTTACTAATTTTTCAATTCAAGAGAAGGTTTTCGCAACTTAGTGCGAAAAGGATCAGAGGAACTCTAAACGTAGAAAACTTCAGTAAGATTAGGTTTATGTTAAACTCTCAAGCAGAAAAGAAAACAAGCATCAGAAACAAATGATACGACAAGACTATTACCATACTGAGAAGTGGTACCCCTCGCTGAGTTATCAACTTTCGAACTTGAAGGCATGCAACCTCCCATCAACCTGAGTTTGACCCAGCAACCAATTTTCTCGTCTTCCTTTCCATTTCCTTCGCTCTTCTTCTTTTTCATGCTCTTCAATTTACCTTCAGAATTCTTGGAATTCGCGGAATCAGGAACCCTACCCATGTTCATCATATAGATACTCAATCAAAAGCTCAAAAATTTAGCACAAACAAACAAGAACCCATTTTAAAGAAACCAACTTTTGATCATTCACATCAACCTAAAACATGGAAAAAGAAGAAAAACAGAGGATTACAAGTGACACCCAGCTGCGCAGTTTTAGTCAAAAGTAGCTTTAAGAGAGAGAAGGTGCTCGAGAAAGTGGGAAAGTGTTCAACCGGGCAAGATGGGCAACTTAGAAACAGTAGGTCAGGGCAGGTTGGACAAAGAACGAAAAAGAGAAGGGGATTGGCCCTAACAGCAACCATGGCATATTCCAGACAAGAAATCAATATAATATAACAGCTACATAAGATGATGTGTTGAGATAGTACATTAATGGATATACTATAAAAAATAGCAGAGACGTGTCTCCTTCTGCAAAGTTCATAGATTCCAAAGAACCCCTTCAATTTTTTTGTTGTTTCTTTTGTCGTTATTACCTAATGCGAAGGTGGCCAAGCATCGTTGTCAAGACTTTGTGTTCTGAGTGGAGGGGGATTTCAACTTTAATGCACCATTTCTCAGACTATAAGTGCACACTGTGCACAGTGCTTTTGTTTTCCTACCATTGATGATGCCAAAAAGCACGCACTAAGAGCACAGCACTATCACTCTCCTTATCCAAATTCTACAACCATGAAGACCCTTAGCTTGTGGCTCTAGCCAACCTCTACCAGAAACAGATCTTCTGTTAGGCAAAAAGTTTAATTTAAAGCTTAATACAAATTAGAGTGTTTAAGTTTATTTATAATATTTGAAAAACATTTAAAATCAATATTTTATGTTATATTTTTTCTATATTTTTAAAACAATTATTAAGAAACAAATGATAATTATTTTATTGTCACATTTTTACGTGAATTTACCAAAAATAGTCTTTCTAGCTTTTATTATATAGGGATAAAGTTGTGTATTATCAGACCTTTTCAGACCTCACTTTATTGCAAGAATTTAGATTAGGTATGATGATGATGTCATATTATGTCATATGGGTTTACCATAAAAACTTATATATTTTATTAAAAGTAAATAAATAAATAAAGTATTATTTTTTCTGTTAATAAAGTTTATTATGTCACTGTAAAGTCTTCTAACAAATTTTTAAAATTATAAAATACATCACATCATATGATGTCACGTTCTATTAAATTTTATAGCTATTAAAAATTTATTTTTAACATTGTTTTAAAAATTAATAAGCTTTAAAACTTCAACCAAGATAAAATTAGAGAATTTAAAATAAAATTGAAAGATATTTATTTTTATCCAATAAAAAATTAAAGTTTAATTAAAAATATATTATTAAATTAAAATTAATTGACTAATTAATTAATAAATTGATCAATTTTTAACAATAAGAATTATTAAAATAAATTGACCGGAAAATTAAAGGGGTGTTTAACAAACAGCTTATCAATTATTTTTTAGCTTATTGACTAAAAGTTAACTTTTTAATCATCTTAAAAAACTATTGATATGTTTGACGAATGGCTTATTGGTTGGCTTATTTAATTTCAATAAGCTAATTTCTAAAAACTCCATAAGAGGAATTTGAAGTTAGTTGTTTGCCTAATGACAGTATTACCTTCCACTTTACTTTCTACTTTTGCTCTATATGTTTTCAAATTTAGTTTTTTATAGTACAATTATATCGTGAAGTTTGGAAGCATATAATAAATTGGTTAATTAAACTTTTTAATCTTTATTTAACTTTATAATATTAGTTTACATTTAAAAATACTATAATATTAAGTTTTTAAACATAAAGAGTCACATCAAATTAATATTTTTAGTATATAACTTTTATATATAGTATTTGTGTCATACTATAATTATAGATATTTTTAATTTATTAAATAATAAAAGTAATACATATTACATGAAAAATACTAATATGATATAGTTCACTACATCATTCATATTAATAAAGATTCTAAAGTTGGATTATTATTATTATTTATTTTTATTAGAGTTATAGACTTAATTTTTGTAAAATTAAATATTTAAATCTAAATTCTTATAAGAATATTCAACGAAATACAAAGAAATTTAATATTTATGCCCTTATAATTTTTTTAAAAATCATGTCCTCATAAGTCATTTTACACATTAACAGTTAATACTAAATAATTAATTTTACCAAATATCTTTAATAAACAATTGATGTTATCTACTAGTCAAATCAGATGATAGAATTAGTTGTCAGCTAACCGCTGATAGAATCAACTAACAGCTAATGCAATCCGTTGTTTGCTAAAAGGAGAAACTAAACCAAAAAGTTTAAAACTTTTACAGTTTAATTGATTAAATTTTTTAGTCATCGATTTTTGACATTTTAAAAATATTTAAATTGAAATTATTAATCTCTATGATAAAGAAACAAAAATGATTAATAATTTGTATGATAATATATAATTATTGAAATACAAAAAAATTAAAAAAAATAAAACTCCCAAAAATTCTTTATTTCTAATAAAAAATTGCTTTAACTCAAGCAAGACACTCTTGGGTATACATATCCATCGATATGGCCACGAACATTAACACAGCGTGCTTGGGTTCTTCCATGCTTTGCATGCACCAAATTCACATTCCTCAACCTAATGTTCGTGCATGGAACCGTCTCACTACAGTCTAATACCACTGCTCTTCTTGTTCTTGATGTCCCAAAAATGGAGTCATAGCTAATATCACTCACTTGCACTGCATCATTCTGTAACATATATATTTTCCTCAGCAATTTCCAACATTTAAAAAATTAAATTGAAAATTAAACCAATAAAATAAGAATATAAAATTAGTATACAATAAAAATTAAATAATTTAAAATATAACGAAAAAAGTGATTATTAAATACACTGATTTGTTCAAAAATTTTAAAATTAAAATTGGTTCTATTGTTTTAATCATTAACAACTATTAGAAATTAAATCAATAAAAACTATTAGATCATTATAAATTTAGTATACAATAAGAATTAAACAAAATTAAATTAGTATGCAATAAAAATTAAACAAAATTAAAATTTTAACGTATAATTGAAGAAGAAGATTATTATTACTCATAAAAAAAGAAAAAACAATTAATTTATTAATATATTAACTATGAATAAATTAAATTAAAAAATTATCGGTTCAAAGTTTTTACAGTTAGAATCGATTCGGTTTTTAATTATTGGTAATTTATTTTACAATAAAATTAAAAATTTTGAGAGTGTGGAATTTTTAAAAATAAAAATAAAACTTACTTGACTGTGGCAGTGTTGATAAGGGCAGTAATATTGATCAATTATAATAGGATTGTCTGTGTTAGTTGCCCTTATTTGCTCAAAATTGACATATCTAACATGGCCTCTACCTCCCTGCAAAATATAATAATTATATTAATTATTAATTATATTAAGTTTAAAATTAAAAATAATAATAATTATATTACTTATTAATTTTAAAAATTAATAAAATTACAAAAAGAGTGTTGAACTTGAACATAATTACCTGCCATGTCTTTATTCTCACGCCATTGGTAGCTCCTTGAAATACCACATCGCTCACGTTAATGTACTCCACAGTCTCGAACTTCCCACCTTTACCTAAACTTCCAATACTGTAATTAAAATCATTAAAAGAAAAAAAGAAATAGTTAGAAGATATATAAATAATATTACTTTTAAATTCATTGTCACACTAGAAATCTCGGAATAAAGAATGATTTAGAGAGGTCTGATAGGATACAACTACACTTTTATATAATAAAGAGGTTGTTTTTTATAAACTTACGTACAGATGTGACAATAAAATAATGATGCAAGTTAAAGAATAAATAAATAAAATTGACACACTAAATCATTATGTAAATAAAAACATAACTATATAAAATATAAAATATAACTCTTTTAAAAAATATTTTAAAACTAAAATATAACGAAATATATTATCTTTTTATTTTTAGAAAAAACACCAACACCCAGATGAAAAAAGAAAAATAAAATATCAAAGAATTCAACTTTGAATCATACAAAAGATGAAAATCTAGAAAAAATGAACATGTAGAAATACAAAACGTCTGAAAGTATAAGATTATTAAGCGTAAAAATTTAATTTTGACATAAACCTAATAATATCATATGCAAATAGATTAACATAATAAAACCTAGAAAGGATTAAATACTGAATCAAACAAATAAGCTAATATATAAAAATATATAAAGAACATAAATTTCAGAAAATCCAATAAACCCTGAAACCACCAAGATATATCAATTATAAATAAATAATATTACTTTTAAGTTAATAACAAAAAATACAAAAAAAAAATCAAATTCACTTACCTTATACCATGTCCAGGACCACAATGAATCCTACTTATATTCAGATGTGACGCACCATCACCAATCGAGATGCAATCATCTCCTGCATGACAAATTAATATTATTAAATAATAAAAAGAAGTAAATAAAATTGTTAATTATACTAATTCCGTGCTATTATAAATAAAAAAGATAGAAAATAATATTGATTTGGTTGGGTACGGCATCTTGTACGCTGAACCGTAACCAAGCAAATATTAGTATTGTCCGCTTTAGTCGGGGTTCGATCCCCTGACCTCACGGATTTGTTGCGTTGAGACGCACGTCTCTCACCATTGAGCTACGTACATGCGTCTC
>JAOTIZ010000001.1:25058534-25073279 GCA_027123425.1 Erythroxylum panamense | reverse complement strand
AGTTTTAATTACAAAATAAAATATAATCAAAATTATTTTTATTTTTATTTTTATTTTTATGTTGCCAAACAATCTATTATATAAAATTTTTTTAAAAAAACTCTCCTTTTTAAATAATAATAAACTAACTTTAAAAAATTTAAAATAAAAAATTTATTTAAAAAAATACAATTTATTTAAAAAAAATACTACCAATAAAAATTCTACTAATATAAATCCAATGAATGATAAGATAAGCCGCTGCAACAAGTTATGTTCATAAATGTAAAGATCTATGTGCAGAAGAATTGGCCTGTGTCTTTGATTTTTCTTGTTATAGGTAAAGCTAATAATAGCATTATTGCCCCAATCTTGTCTTTTTACTTTTGTATCACATCACTTAACTTGGTATTTTATGTTTGCATTTATTATTTTAGTCAGAACTCTCAACTACTAGTCAATCTAAACGTCCACGTGTATGTTCATTTGTAAAATACTATATGTCCTTTTGTATTCTTTCTCCAAGTGGGATTCTCTTTAAGTGACAATCAATTAATATAAATTGTCAAAACTAATGTTTCAAAAGTTTAAATCGAAACACTGTAATTAATTTGACAGTAAAAATTTTAAATTTATTAATTTTTAGTTTAATTTAGTTTAATAATTTTTTTTGAACCAGTTTAATCGATTTAACAGTAAAAATTTTGAATTTATTGATTTTTAATTTGATTTAGTTTAATAATTTTTATTGTTAAAAACTAAACAATTTTATAAACTAAAATAAATAAATAAATTTTTATTTAACAGTCTCATTTTTCAATTAAACTTTAATGTTTTAATAAAAAGGACAATCTTTTTTAATCATTTTATAAAATTTTCATTATTTAATCAATTTTATAATGTTTTAATACCAGTTAAACATTTCAAACCTTAAATTTTTCATTTTACTGGTTTAATTTTCAGCTCAATTTTTAAAATGCTGGTTATAAATTAGAAGACCGTTATTCTGTTTAGTCATTATGTTTTAAAAATTATTATTTACTTACGTGATATTCTTAGTGGTTGTTTGGATGAGCTTTTAGGAGATCAATAAATGCTTTTCTCAACCACAAAAATCTTTTTTTTTAAATAAGTGTTTAATTGTAAAATAAAAAAGCACTTCTTTAATAGATATCCCTTTTTTTGCAATAAAAATATAACTTTTTAAGAAACTCAAATTTACAGCTTCTCAAAACATCATCTCAAAAAGTTTTTTAGGTAAATTTTTTTATATCAATTAATGAGTCTACTTTCTAGTCCCTTTTATCCTTATGTTTTACATGTAATTCTCGCAATATCCACAAATTCATCTTCACTTTTATCTTGCATACTCATCTTCTACAATAAAATGCATAATTTATTATGTATTTAATTATTTACTCAACTTGAATATTTATTTTGATATTTATATAATATTATTTGACTTTTTTTTATACGTTTTAATGTTTATTTTCGATATTTGTTTTACTTATGTTATAGTCCATATAAAATATTTAGTTAGATAATATTTATATGTATAAATAATTTTTATTACAAAAAAATATAGTTAAAATTAAAAGTGTTTTATATTTTTATGTTATCAAACAATTTACTGTATGAAAGTCAAACAGTCAACTAACTTTTTAGAAAAAATTTTCTCAGAAAAAGTTTTACTAATAAAGGCTTTATTGATATAAGCTTAATCAAACAGTAGCTTAGACTGTCAAAAAAACCTCGTCATATTATATTAGTTTTATTTATTCATAATTTAAAAATTAAAATTATATTAAATTTTAAGATTTTAAAATTATGTTACTTTAAATAAAATAAAAGTATCATAAGAAATTTTAATATATTTTAACTTTTTTAAAAATTTTGGAAGCATACCATGAAGATTTAATAAATTAATTTTATGAGAATATTGGGTTCATACCTAATAATATAATCTTTCATCTTATCATTTATTTCAATTCATATATGATCCAAATTATATTATTTATAGGGCTTTTCTTTATTAATATTGTTTTTATAAATGGTTTTCGAGAAGTAAGAAATTGAAAAATACATTCGTGGCTAAAATGTCATGTTACTAAATCTCTCCTACCTTCCTTTAAATTCGTACCTACTTTTATTTGTATTGAGACATCATACCAACATTGTTCTCAATTTCCTACCTAACCTCCACTTAACTTTAGAACTAGAAATTGATATTACTTTTTTTTTCTCCTTTCACTTAAAAGAACATCAACATAAATTTAACGAATTGATACGCGGAATCTAGAGAGCTTTATTAATAAATTTAGTGAATTAATACACGAGATCTAAAGAAGTTTATTAATATGTAACTTTATTCTTAACAGATAGAGAGACTGTTTTTCATACTTTCATTAAAGAAGATTAATGAATAAATAACAACAACAACAACAACAACACTTAGTAAAAATCCCCCTAATATGCAAGTCTGAGAAGGTTATCTTATTTCTAATTAATAGAGATATTATTTTCAAATGGCCTATATGAAGAGAAAAAAATAAAATTAAAATAAGAAAACATCATATTTTGATAGCCATATTTTAGCTTTAAATTGATATGTATCATATCGATCTGTTCATACAAACACTTCCTTCTAGTGTTACGAAATTTCTGGTTCTAATCAAGGATTTAATGTTATATTGAAATGAAAAAACATAAATCTTCTTAACAATTTGAATTCTTTTAAAAAATATATAATTTTTAAACATATCGAAAAAATCCTTATAATTGTTGGTTTTTGAGAAATAATGATTAAACACATAGAGCACGACATTACACGTAAAGAAATTTAATGATATTTTCAATCTAATTCTTAAACTTGAATTATATTAATTATATTAAATTTAAACAAATCTCTTTAATAATTAGTTTGAGTGAAATTTAATTAGTTTAGATCAAGTTTAATAGTTGCATTAAGTTACCATATGAGTAACATTTAATTGATCCATTTGTGTCTATTACTTTTTAATGAAATTTTTAATTAAAAATTAAAAAATTTAAAGATTAAAATTTTCTAAAGTTCTTAAAAATATAAAGAAAATATGTATCATTTATTCTTAAAAACTCCAATAGGAGGTATATAAGCCCGGGTTTGATCCTACTTAGCCCGAAGTAAACAAGGACGAACCTGTTTGATCAGATTTTAAGTTGGGTTCAATTTTTTTTATATTTAAGCTTAAAATTTTTAAAAATGATTCAATTTTTTGAATATTTAGTCTTAAACTTTTGAATTTTTTTAAAAAATGGCATCATTTTTTAAATTATACTCAAAAAGATAAATAATCAAGTTCAAATCTGATTAGATTTAAACCCAGGTTAAAATTTTAAATTATACTAAAAAAGATAAATAATCAGATGTTATCGTATAGCTTTGTACCGGCTAAATTTACGAATTAGAGATAAACGGACTCGAATCGTTTCGGCAGGTCCAAGCCCGATTGGACTTAAACCCGGGTTAGAATTTTCCAATACGTCCAAACTTGATTCCACCTAAGCCATTGCCGTTTATATCTAGGAGATGCATTAACACAGGCAAGCAGCCAACCACCATCATTACTGATGCAGCGGTCAATTTTAGGGAGAATCCAAGGACAGTGAATGGGAATCTTCGTTACCAAACGGGTCATTTTTTGTCTGTCTATGAAGGAGTGAGGCGAGGCGGCGTGTTAAACTTTTGGACTTAGTTTTGGCGGAATCGTCCCTTTCGAGTTTTCTCCCTCTTTCCTCTTCTTTGACCCTAATCTGTATGTTTTCTTTATGTGTTATTTAATGCTCGGATCGGAACTTGATCGGTTATAGTAAAACGGTGTAGTTTTAATGGAATAGGTTTATCAGATCAGCTGTTAAAATTTAAATTCAACTTAAAACTCGGCAAAAAAATTAAACATTCACGATTTGCTTAAGCAGCTACGAAAGATCTTAGTGCTTGTTTGAATAAACTTATATCTGTAGAGATTTTGTCAGTTGAGCTTTTCTAAGATGAACTTTTTTAAGAAATCAGTTAATTATTTTACTGATATTTAAAAAAGATTTTTTTTAAAAAAACTTCATATAATATACTATTTGATAACATAAAAATAAAAAGTACTTTTAATTTAAACTATATTTTATTTTATAATAAAATTATTTATGCATATACATATTATTTAAAATATATTAAATAATATTAAAAACATAATGTATTAATTATTATACAATTTTAAACCATATGAAACATAAATAAAAATATATGTAACCATTTATATGGATTATAACATAAGTAAAACTAATATAAAAATAAATATTAAAACATATAAAACAGTCAAATAATATTATATAAATTTTAAAATAAATGTGAAGATGTATTTATATATATTGTGAAAATTATATGTAAAACATAAGGATAAAATGAATAAAAAATAGACTCATTAATTGACCTGAAAATTGTACCTTAAAAATTGTTTTTTTCATAAGTTCTAAATTTGAGCTTTTTAAAAAATTATGTTTTAACTGTTAAAAAAGTTATATTTACTAAAAATTTACTTTTTTTTTTCAGTCAAACACGGTTAAAAAAACCTTTTATTGTAAAAAAAATACTTATTTACATTCCAAAAATTTAACCAAACAGTGACTTAATCTTATATATATCTTTGTATGTTAAATAAGAAAAGATGAGATAAAAACACTGAAAAGACGTGTTGCAATGTCTTGTTCTTGTGCACTTTAATAAAGAAGGAATAATATTTTTAAAAGGTTCCTTTTTTAAGTGACTTAAAATATAAAATAAAAGGAAAAGTCTGATTGCCTTAAGATTTATACTGATATTATGCTTTATATTATTCTTCCATGCTTTTTGGGCTAATCTTGAAGATACTTTTAATTCATTTTTTAATTTTAATAAATTGCTAAAAAGCACTATTATGTCTTAAACAGCAACCAAATTATTTTATACCAAAATGTTTTTACAAATAGTTATTATATCTTAAAAATTATTTTAATGTTAATTTTAATAGATAAATTTATTTAAAAAATCTTTTTTTAGTTTTATTTATAAGACAAGACTAATTTCATTAAAGGATTACATTTTCATATAATTAAAAATAAGTTTTTTGCTAATTAACTATTACAATTTTTTCAGTTTATTTTATAACATTAATTTAAATTCGCATAAATCGATACCAAATAATAGACAAAGAGTATATAACATTAAGCATGCAAGGAATCATGAATGACTTCCTATCTAACAGGAGAACTATAAAAAGTTTTAATCAGACTCATTCATCACCAAGAAGTTGTATTAAGATCGTTTTCAGTGTTATTAAGACTCGATGAAAGATGTTGAAGAAAACGCTCAAGTATTTATTATTGGATCAAAATAGAATAATACGTGCAAGCTTTACACTGCATAACTATATAAGAAGAAACACAATTAGTAACCCAACTTTTAACATCATTAATCAAGATCTTAAATTTATAACTTTATATGTATTTGAAGATGATAAATTAACTCTACTTAAGAAGACGGTGAAGAATCGAGAACTCGAAAGACGACAACTATTTATATAATATTGCTTATAATTTAGATGTCGTTACTATATTATTATATATCTTTGCTTTAAATGGATAAGTTCAAGCTTGAACCGATCCATCGCCCAGATTGACCGACGAAAAGGGCAAAACAGAACAAAAGAAAGCAAAGCAAGACCTTGTTGTCTTCTCACTGCTTGGAAGTTCAGTCTATATCTTAATTCTTACACGTGTTCCTATTCAATTTTCAACAAGAATGTTATTTTTATGCCCCAAAAAAGAGAGATGAGTCATCA
The DNA here is from genome assembly GCA_027123425.1 of Erythroxylum panamense. Lineage (NCBI taxonomy): Eukaryota > Viridiplantae > Streptophyta > Magnoliopsida > Malpighiales > Erythroxylaceae > Erythroxylum > Erythroxylum panamense. The sequence goes on along the minus strand of JAOTIZ010000001.1, from coordinate 25,067,448 downwards.
AGATTCATCTTTTAACAAGTCATAAACTTGCAGTATCACATCTTATGCTTTTAATCTTTTCTAGCACCAAACAAAGGCAGAGAAGGATAAGACTGGTAACGAATGCCCACAAAAAGTGACTAAGACATCACAAAATGGAACTCACAATCTATCACCACATACAAATACTTGTCTTTGAAGAATTTATTACCAATCGTTTGAAATATCAAGAGTGACTATAGACTAAAGAGAGCTTAAACTTCATTAGACTCAAGCACAAATTTGATAAATGAGCCTTATTTTAAGCTAATTTGAAAAACTTAAACTTTTAGTGCGAGTGGACAAGAGGATGAACTAGAAAGTTAAAAGCTCGATTTTGAAGTAATTGAGACTGAACTCAAATGCTACAAACTCAAATGTTACATATTCAAGTGGAGTTTTGAGTTTGTAGCATTTGAGTTCAGTCTGAATTAGTTTAAACTCGAGCTTTTAATTATGTATAGATCTCAAATGAGTCCAAGCTCAATCAAATCAAACTTTAATTTGAACCCTTTTGTAAATCACATATGACTCACTCAAAATCCAGAACATGTGATGCTTAGGGAAGACTTACTCAATGCATATCTGAAAATATAGTTTGCAACTTTCCTTTAGAAAGGGACCAATGAAAAGTTAAATAATTGCCCACAGGGTAGAGACTTGCCATTCCAGCTAATTGGCCGTGTTGTCCATTTCAGCATTACAAGGACAAGCTACAGAGCATGTACTACATTTGTAACTGTGAAAACTGTAGCTTGACACATCCTTCCCCCCTCCAAAAACACCCAGCAAGTGGGAACTAGCTACTGATTCATCACTTCTCCTAGTTCACGCAGAAAGCAATCGGCTTTGATGATAGTGGTCAAGTTAATCTTAAAGCATTCGTCTTTTGCCTTTGTCTTAGTCACAACTCCTCTTTTCTATTGCCTGCAAAAGGGTATGCAATTTCGTGACAAAGTGAATCCATAAACCACTAGAAATGCTCCAACAAAGTCTCCATGGGAATAAGAGAATCACAATATGACAAGTTGTGGCTCATTTTATCAATAGAGGGGTCACGAATCTGTAGCTTTTTCATGTCGTACTATGAAATAAATACTGCTGAATTTAGTGGCTTCCTTATCAGATGAATGTCAAAAGGATTCCAATTACTTCTATTTCCAGTTAAGAAAGTTTTGGTGGACAAAATGGAATCTTGCCAGGTTGGTGGACCATGTTCAGCATTTCAAGCACAACCTTTCAGGAAGAACCATCAGACACTTGTATGATGGAAACAGGATTCTGACCTTTTTACTCAAGCGAGAAGATTTCAATATGAATCTCAAACTTTGTCCTGGAAATTAGCTTCGCTGGCTATTTCACCGATGCTCGTTCCGGCAATGTATCCACCAGACCATGCATTCTGTGGGAAGTAGAATGAGGCAGTTGAAGGTGCAATAGTAGATAATGTTGCAACTGAACCGCAAGGGAACACTAGCCAATCATAATAGCCTCTTAAAGTTGTAATTCTAGTTAAAAAACTAGGTTAGAGATCAGAAAGACACAGAAGGGCGCACAGGTTTTCTGACAAATGAGATACATGTGGTTATAGACCCTAAGATCAGTCAGATTTAGACAAGTTTAGTGTAACTTGTTAACGTGCAGATTGCAATTATTGCAAACCACAACATTCAACTGCTAAAAATTTTAATGACCTTCAACAGCCTATTATGATGCAGAAGTTAGGAAGACAGGATGCCTTGAGAATTTTTTTGTCAACTCACAGGAAATTTAACTAAACAGGATCTTTTAATGGCAAAAAGATGTCTAATTAATACAAAGTTTTGCATCATCTTCAGCTCACCTGGAAGTTAAAACCACCAGTCACCCCATCAACATTAAGTACCTGCAAAGATTTTTTACATCAGTAACAGCAAAGGAGATTAGAGTTCATTATTAACTGGAAGTATGAACTATATATCTAAACTGATTAATTGAGGATGTATGCTTGTTATTGCAATAAAGCGGACGAAGGTCTCTGACTTCCATTCTCAAATTAAAACTAGAGAGCCAAAAGGTCTAAATATAAACCTACAGTACCTCTCCGGCAAAGAATAGACGTGGATGTATCTTGCTTTCCATTGTCTTCAAAGAAATCTTGATGAAGCAAAATCTAACCAAGTTAGATTCTGATACATACACAAAGGAACGAGAGAGAGAGAGGGAGAGACAGAGAAAGGACCTCAGACAGAGGAACACCTCCAGCAGTTACAAATTCATCCTTAAAGGGACCCTAGGTAAGGATACATGCATTTCAGGTAAACGAACTGCAAAAATAACTCAAGCAATTGACATTATGAATCCAAAGTATGGAATTCCACCTTTGCTGTTACTTGAAATGTACAGTGTTTTAAAAGATGAGCAACAGAAATCATGGAAGCATTTGACATTGATGCCCATAAGATTTCTCCATCTAGACTCTGCATATTTACAAAAAGAGTTCAATTCACAGAATAGTTATATGGGTTAAACAGAAAAGGAGAATAGTCTTTTTGAGAAAGCCAAGAAACCTCATGGTCCAATATATATTTCCAAAACCTCTTTGCAAGGCCAAATTCTGAAGGAAAGGAGTTGAGCCTTTTATGCTTCTGTAAAACAAGTGAATAGAATCTAATCAGTTAAACATTGATGGTATTATCGCCAGGAAGAGGGAAATGCATCATGGAAGTAATTCACCAACAAGCAATGAGACAAAGTCGGGAGAAGTGATCAGCTCTGGCCACACATTCCAAACACACAAGGGAACCCAGATATTTCATAAGGTATTCTGTCAACAAAATTCTCATCCTTTCAATGGCTATGGGGTCAGGCTGTGAGCCTCTAATTTAGAGAATTCCTATCTTAAAGAAGTGCTACTCAGATACCACAAGCAATCAGTAAAAGGTGATAATTTGCCTGTTTCAGTGCACTATAAGTCAATATACTTGGGGCAATCACGGTGCATGAGAAGCAAAGTACTAGATGAATAAATACCGCATACGTATTCTTGTGCTGATAAAGCATCGATTTTATGTCTTCAATATGTAAACTTGGTAAAAAATCCACCACAAGTATGCCTGCTCCAAATGGGATCCAATTATGAAATTACATGGTGCAATGTAATAAGATAAAGAAAGAAGACCAAAAGAATTCTATTACCTTTGTAACTGCAAGTGTGCAATTCTCGTGCCCCCCAAGCAGACAGTCGAAGAATTACTGGCCCGCTGAGTCCCCAGTGAGTGACTAACATTGGACCAACCTGAAAACTATGAACTTCAGTTATATTTATAATCTCCAAAGCAATTATATTTACCAAAGCAACAAAGCATACCTGCGTAAGGTGTGAAACATTCTTCTGAACATTTTCTAGTTTCAGCTTTGCTTCTACCTTAGGAAATGTTATCTGAGAAACAGGACGTGAAAATGAAAAAAAAAAAAATCAATCAGACGTTAATGCTGTTTAGTTTAAGCACCTAGATACTACACAAGACAAGTTCAGGAAAAAAAGTTACGGAAAGAAAGTCATTGCAAGCCATATTGCAATAACTACACTGGCATAAATCACCACCCACAAAGCACTGAGTCAGTTACAAGTTCAATAATATCGACAAAGAAGCCATTGCTGGTTCATCATCGAACTAGACAAGGAAGAGCATTCCACTCATTCATTTCAAAATTTTGTACAGAACTTCAGCCAATACCGGTTAAAATGTATGAAATGCTTTTGGTATTACATGTATTCAAGAGTCCAATGTTTAAGCACCGCAAGAAAATTGGGCAGTCTGACTGAAGGACACCTCATCAATCAATAAACTGATGACATTTTTAGGCAACTTCACATGGAATATAACCTCTGACCACCATGGCATCAAGTATACCAATCGAGTAGTCAAAAAGATAAATTGCAGCTGGAGTTTCAGCCAATGTTTTGTGAATGACAATAAAAATGGTAACTGCCAATAATAGAACGTAGCAATGGGTTAAAGAATCGTTATTAAATAAATGAGGGTTTGTCATATTCTGTTCTTAGGTTTAAATCCACACATCTTGAATCAGTATGATTAAAACCATGTGAAAGTAAAAGGGGAAAAAAAAGAAACGGATTTTGCTATTTTAGTAGTTGTGTAGGAAGGCAATCAGGAGAAGTTACCCCTGCCAACTCTGTGAGCAGCGGATCTTCAATCTTAAAAGTGAATAAGCTCGGTACTGGATCTACAATCGAATGACCAAGTTGAGCTGCCAAACTATAACCCTGGGAGAAATAACTAATCAGGAGATATGATACATGGATTGTGATTAGCAAGTTGTTAATTTATTAGTACCTGCCGGCTACTTCCACTCGCAATCAGCAGATAATTAGCTTCCACATACTCAATGGGATCACTTGTACGTTTCTCAACCTTTAGCAGAAACTTTCCGTTCGCATCAGTGGATGCTTTTGTAACTACTTTTCCTGTCTGCAAGGAAACTAGAGGAACTCCACTTTTACCATATAAATCTTTCAATAGAAACAAGGCTCTGCTGCTTATCACACCCAAGGTCAGGTACTAAATTAGTAACCAACAGACAAAATTTTTTTCCAGATATGGAAAGATTAACATGACACAATTAAAGAACAAAATACAGAAAAAAAAACACAAGAAAATCATTAAAATGGAGTTGCACATATGTTTTGTCAACAAGGATGTAGAAAATCCAAACAAGTGACAAAAGCATACCTCCCCTTTCATCTGCCTCGGTCAGAAGACAACTGATAATTGAAGACGAACTATTGCTGACTGGAAACACTCTTCCATCACCCTCAACCTACACATAGCAGCACACAAATAGCATATAAAAGATAAAAGGGAGAACCATAACGTCTGCAATTTTGAACAAAACCTTTAAGTCCACCCCATGATCAGAAAACCAAGACATGGTATCCACTGGACCGTGCATGTTAAAGAAGGATCCTCTCAATTCCCTATGACCCCTTGGATAATGTTCTGCCAAACTCTGCAACCGACAAAAAACAACAGAAACCATATATCTGAAAATCATTTCAACTTTGCACGTGAATGAAATGTTGAATTAATAAGATTATAATCCAATTTCCATCGCAAACTAAACATTCTACAGGTGCTGAACTCTAAGCAGTAACATCATTAAGTAATAAACAGCCAGTCAGGATATACTCAGAGTTCCCATACGGGAACAAACTCTAAACAGTCGAAAGATACTTATACCAGATTATCCGTATAATGTCCATTTGTCACATTGCATCTGCCTCCCCCCGATATTTTCACCTGATAGCAACAGGGAAACACTGCATGTCATTGGACCTGACTAAATTCAAAACTTACACGAATCAACCTAACAAGTAAAAGAGAACAAAAAGGTTGCACCTTTGACAGAGGCTTTCCTTTCTCTACAACCAACACTTTAAGATGAGGAGCTACAGTTTTTGCTCTAATTGCTCCATAAACTCCTGCTGCACCACCACCCACCACAACCAATATTTCTTCGCTCTACAGCCATCAATATCCATAAACACACAAGAAAATACAAAAAACAAACCCGAAAGAAGCTGTAACAGGAGAAATAAAGTGCCAAACATCTAGCAGACCAAAAAAATAAAGAACCAAACTTTCCTGTGAAAAAGAAAGAAAGAAGCACACTTGAAATCTGCAAACCTCACCATCTGGGCAATGAGACTCGCAGCAGCCGTAAATTTACGTTTTTTAGGGGCTAAAAGAAGATAACCATAGTCGCACCTGACACTTAATCTTGGAGACATTCTAAGTAAGAAGCTCATGGATGCTAAAGCACCAATAAACCTTTCAACCTCCGAGTGCTCCAATGGTTTAGAGTAAACAGCTAGTCTCTTGTCCTGTCTTTATATAGAAATATCTACTACCTGCAGGTATACGGTAAGTAGCTTGTAGATAATTGGTGGCGAGGATCCAACGGCTGACACGAATTCACCTTGAGTAACTGATAACCACCCAGCTCCTTGCTCTTCCGTACATGAGCTTTAGCGTCCAAGCATGGAGGCGTTGCATGTCACTCGCGCAATTCTGCGAGAACATGACTCAACTCAACGCTCTTCATGCCACTTTTATTGTTCATGGTATTCACAGAAACAACTATGCTATAAGCAAAGTAATCGCCTTTTGCGCTCTGTCTCCTCGAGGTGATCTATCGTATGCGTCTCTTGTGTTCAATCACATTGAAGCACCTAATTCGTTCATCTATAACACTCTTATTAGAGCCTATTGTCGGAGCTCAGAGCCTCACTTGGCTGTGAAATACTTTGATCTCATGGTGAGAGATGATAGTACGAGACCCGACAACCACACGCTTCATTTTGCGCTTTTGGCATGTGCAAATGCTTGCTGGTTGGTATTGGGGAAGCAAATGCACAACTGGGTGTTAAAAAGCGGGTCGCTTTGGGCTGATGGGCACGTTCAGACGTCGGTCGTGAGATTGTACAGTCAGTGCAGACTTATGTGTCATGCACGAAAGTTGTTCGACGAAATTTCTCATCCAGATGTCATTCAATGGAACGTACTTATAAATGGATACGTTCGATGCGGTATGCAGAGCGAGGCTTTAGGGGTATTCAGAGACATGTTGGGTTCGGGGTTTGAGCCTGACGAGTTCTGTGTAACTACGGCGCTTACAGCTTGTGCTCAATCTGGAGCCCTTAGGCAAGGGCAGTGGATTCAGGAGTATATCCAGAGGAGGAAATATTTAGAATTCGACGTGTTTGTAGGGACAGCTCTTGTTGATATGTATGCAAAATGTGGATGCATAGAATTAGCTGTGAAAACTTTTGAGGTGATGCCTAAAAGGAATGTGTTTTCTTGGGCAGCCATGATTGGAGGATTTGCTGTTCATGGGCATGCAAGGGAAGCAATTCAGTGCTTGGAGAGAATGCAAATGAAAGATGGGATCAAACCTGACGGAGTTGTTCTACTGGGGGTCTTAATGGCATGTACACATGCAGGATTGGTGCAGGAAGGCAAATTGTTCTTGGAAATCATGGAACCAAAATATGGGATTGTTCCTAAACATGAACATTACAGTTGTGTAGTGGACTTGCTGTGTAGAGCGGGTAGATTAGAGGAGGCACTTTCATTGATAAAGAAAATGCCCATGAAACCACTCGCTTCAGTTTGGGGAGCTTTATTAAGTAGTTGTCAAACACATAAGAATGTGGAGCTTGCAGAACTCTCTTTCAACGAGCTTTTACTGCAGAACAATGGTAATGAAGCAGAAGAAGAAGTGGCTTTTGTTCAGCTATCAAACATTTATTTTAGTGCTCAGAGACATGAAGATGCACGTAGAGTACGAAGATTGATAAGTGACAGAAGGTTGAAGAAAACAACAGGATGTAGCCTGATAGAGGTTGATGGTGCGGTGTCTGAATTTGCCTCAGGAGATGTATCACACAAGCATATTACTAAAATTCATGCAATGCTGGAACTGCTCCTACCTGACTTGGTAATCTTATGAACTCAGAAGATTTTCTCGTCTAGCCTGTCAAAGAAACATCAGTCAATATAAAATGTAAGAGAACTTGAAAGATCAGATCTTTCTTCTGCAACTGTGAAATTTTGAGTCTGGAGATGAATATGCATAGTGAAAACTACAAAAAGAGCCAACAAAATCGTTACATAATTGAAAGTACACTGCCTTTATAAGTTTTCAGACAAAGAAAATATTGTTCTGTTGTGACTTCTTTTTACAAATTTATACATCCGTATGAACAGCATTGCATCAGCACTTCCTAATGTTGTGGAGCTGCATAAATATTCATAGTAGTTGTTCAAGGAATCCTGCTGTGAGATGGATTCACAAGTTCCATGATATTCGGAGCTCCTGTTAAATCATACAAACCAATGAATCATGCATGGCATCTATTGCCATGAAAAACAAAAGGAGGACTACGAAATTGTGCATTAGAATGACTAACAAGTAGGGATGACATATTGATTTGAAACCGGTTCCATATTGGTTTTATCCACCAAGTCCACCGTTCCTGATCAGGCTTTGCCGATCCTTGATCACATTTTCTTGATCTTCATCCGCTAACAGGCATTTCTCATGGTTGGTTTCAACCGATTTGGCTCTCTGGAAAATCCGGAGAAAATATAACGAGTGTTTGGAAACTTTTGAATTGAATTCTTTAACAAATTGGATTCAATTACATTAATAAGACTGAATTGAATTCAATTTATACTGTTTGGAATAAACCAGTAATATTAAAATTGAATTCAATTATACTGTTTGGAACACAATGAAAATGAATTCAATTATTTCATATGATATTTTTATCTTTGACTAAAAAATAATCTCATTAAATAATAAACATTTATATTTACATAGAGCAAGTTATAAACATCAATTTATTATAAATGATATCATCAAAAAAGTTGCAAATAACATTAGGTATGAAGATAAGGAAAAGGGAAAACTTAGAAATAATAGGAGGTGCTGATTCATGAAAAAGGTGTTATTGTTTCGTTTCTTTATAGGAGGGACTGCTTGAGGTATGAGAGGCTGCTTGAAGTGATATAGTAAAGTTAGATGAGTATTATTTGAAGTGATATAGTAAAGTTAGATGAGTATTATTTGAAGGATATTTTTAACGTTTAAAAGAAGAATTAAAGCTCAATTTGTAATTCAATTATGATATTTTTTCAGGTAAATTTAATTTATAAAAAATAATAGGGTTCAATTTAAACATTTTTTTAATTCTAAATATTTGAATTGAATTTAATGCTGCAATTGTCAATTTATACCATTCCAAACATTTTCGGGCCGTTTGGAAACCTCCGAATTGAATTCGTGAACGAATTGAATTCAATTACATTAATGAAGTTGGGATTGAATT
>JAOTIZ010000001.1:25000077-25014442 GCA_027123425.1 Erythroxylum panamense | reverse complement strand
TGTTTTGCAGGTATTTTCTACGTGAAGATCATCACAGAAGGTTGCCAATCGATGGATCCAAACGGCAACGCACCGTTGAGCCAGATTCCGGCTGAACCATATAGAATTAAAGATTTCGTACCCTCTTGTATAAACACGAAGTCACGCGTTGGAATTGTTATGCTTCCAACCTATGAAGCTATAGGTTGTGTCCTATAATCTTGTAGACATGTTCTTTGACGTTGAATAAGATGCATAGGTGTGTTTATAAATAATATATTTTAGGTGAAAAGACATAAACTTATTCGGTAACTTAAATTTATTTTTTTAAAATCCTATTCTTTAAAATTGTTGAAAAACTTCTTTTAATTTTAAGATTTTTGAGAAATCTTTTATTTTTTACTCTGATTAAAAATTAATGACAATTTAAGACAATTATAATAAACTATTAAGTTGATATAAGTTAAATTAGTTTGACAAGGATTTAAGAGTTAAGTTAAATATTCATATAAATAATATTTGATTAATCTATGCTAGATGTTCGTACTACATATGTTTCATTATTTCTTTTAATGGAAGTCTAAGAGAAGGAGATTTTTTGATAAATTAAAAAATTAGAAAAATGTTTTTTTAATTTAAATATCAAAGATTTTTCTAAAATTTCTCAAATTATAAGAGAGGTTTATATCTTTTCTCATTTATTTAAATAAACTATTTAACAAATTAATTATTTAAAATATATGTTAATGCGATCCAATTTTTTAAATGATTAATCCATGAGGAGAATAGCAAATAGTTTCTCATCACTTTTAATGAAGTGAATTGCTTGCCCTTTTGTGACGACTTGGTCTAAGAATTTTCGAGGGACACAAGAAAATCAAAAAGTGTTTCAAAGCTTAAGTTGTCATGTAAATTAATTAATTTGTTTTCTCAATTAACTTTGCTTATAAAATGAGTAAAACGAATGTCATTTTTAAATTCAAACTTGATTTATTATAAAATTTTTAAAATTAAACTCTGTGAATATGAAAATTTGAAAATATTTAACAATCATACAAAATATAAATAATTTATTAAATTATATATTAAATTAAAATAAATATAAGAAGTGGTTTTGAAATAAAAATATAATTTATATAAAGTTCAATAAATTAACATACTTATTTGTTACATTGAATCAAAGTAGACATCTTTAATTTTTTATATAATTTAAAATCGACTTTTAAATTTATTAAAGCTAAATGATTCTTAAAATCTAAGTTTTTAAAATTTTAAATTCGAAGTTTTTTATAACTTAAATTGTTCCGTATCTTTGATTTCCCTTAGTTTTCTTATCTTATCTACCTTAAAATGTAAGAATTCATTAATTTTTTACCACTATAAAGTACAAAATTTATTGCACTTCATTATGTAGCTAATATCAATATGATCGGTTTGAATTTATTATTATTAATAATAATAATAATATAAATTAGTAATTTGAAAGACAAACTTGTTCACATCGTAATTGGCTACATTTCTTGGAAAGGCTGGCACTTAGAAGGCTAGGTCAATGGAGATAATGGATGTGTTAATTTATACCCTACAGCTAATTGTTTTGGTTATAGTTTAATGACAAATTATTTAAAAATATTCTTTATCTTATATATGTTTAGATGTATATGATAAAGTCCATGAGATAATTGTATATTGTAAATAAAATTATAATTATGAAATTCATATTGCATTTATATTATTCCTAAATATTCCTAGTCATTATTTTATTAAGATTGGACATTAATAGAACATAAAAAGACTAATACACATTTTGTTTCTCCTTATAAATGAAGTAGTTGATCTTATAGGCTAAAGTATAAAGATACTTAATAAATGTGTGGGTACTTGTTAAAGAAAAAGTTTACTGAACAAACCCGATATGAGAAATCTATTTGAAACATTACTTGTATGTCTATGGAATTCTCATTGTAATGATTGTATAAGTAATCCTTTGACTTGAGGTCACCAAAAGCTATCTTAGATAAGGATTGCTATATTTTGATATTATTTATGACCTATTTAATTATAAGTCAGTCAAACAGTAGTCATTAAAAATAGCATAAACTATATGAAAATAATTGTGTGATCAAGAGATGATTCGTCATTTTAAAGTAATTAGGAAGAATATTTCGTTGTTCTCAATTAATTCTTCCCAAAAAGTTAAAAACCTGAAGCAGCTTAGAAACTTTGCTAGAAAATTCGTAGCAATTCATACGGAAGCTTGTTGTCTATGAATAACGACCATTTTCTTCACTTTTTTTCTCTTTAAATTCATAGTCAGTTGAAGTTAATTAGTGATGTGTAAGTTTGTTGGACTGTTTCTCAGATTTGTAGACTTGTCAAAATAAATGATTTTAAAACATTCCAACACGTAAGTCAGTATAAATAAATAGACTCTAAAAGAGTATTCACAAATAAAACCAAGTTATCTATAAATCATCATAAATAAACTGTGGAATACGACACCGTAATATTAGTTTGTGGTTTGCAAATTTTGCAGCCTGCAATCCCCTTCTTCTTTCCCTTAAACCTGATAGAACCTAATCACTCTACTACAGCTTTGGATTCAGAATTCAGATTAACCTAACTCCATTTCATCTTCAACAAACAGAATTACTAGTTCCATTCTAGGAGAGTTGTTCTGAAAATCAGCTGATACAATAACGTCAAGAAGAAACCGAGTGCCACGACTTCCAAAGATAAACAATGATCTGATAAGGACCAAGATTTTTGTTTGTTGAAAGCTGAATAATGAACGGTAATTTTTCTTGAATAAATACTAAAACTAGGAACGAAAGTACAAAAACTGTTCATTGTTAGGGTTTCCCGAGATGTTTCACTCGGGTTGCGACGGTTGTTATAAGAAATGTGACCGCAATTACGACAGATTACAACAGATATGATTATGATTACATTCCGACGAGGGTTAGCATGAACTCAAGAACGAGAAAGATCAAGTGGATAAAACAAAAGAAGTTTACACAGTGTGAAAAAAAAAGAAGGGAAAGAGAGATGGAACAACATGGAGCAATTTCTGCATTGAATTATGCTACTTTTGATGATAAACACCATTAGGGAAAATGTATTCCTCTGAAACGAAACACAAATATATAGTTTCTGTGAACGAACAACTTTAGGTGTTGAAGAAGCTGGAAAAGAATTACTGCCGAGGAGAAAGGGTAGCCGTTGCTTTGTACATGTAATATATACAGTACCAGGTTGCCATTTCTCCTGCGACAGTAATTCTACTCAACCTCTTTCTCTTTCAACCCATTTTTCTCTGTGCTTTCCTTCCTCCATTTCTTCTTCATCATTTCTCAAAAGATGATGGACTTATATAGAGGTTTTGGAGTGAAATGAGACGCAGTTTACTGGTATTTGAAGATAAATCTTTTCGTATTGATGAATATAGTTTCTGAGAATGAAAAACGCCTTGTGTCGAAGAAGCTGGAAAAGAATTCCTGTCGAGGAGAAATGGCAGCCGTTGCTTTGTACATGTAATATATACAGTACTAGAAGGTTGCCATTTCTCCTGCGACAGTAATTCTTCTCAACCTCTTTCTCTCTCTCTTTCAACCCATTATTCTCTGTGCTTTCCTTCCTCCCTTTCATCTTCATCATTTCTCAAAAGATGATGGACTTATATAGAGGTTTTGGAATGAAATGAGACGCTGCTTACTGGTCTTTGAAGATGAATGTTGTAGAAGAGTTTTGATTGATGAATAGGTAATTTTCATGTGAAACTAAGTCTGAACATAGAGGCGTATTGACTCGGACTTTTTTTGTTTCTCCTTCATATAATATGAGTAAAGCTTGGGTTAGGCTATTTGGTGAGTTATGAACCGACAGGTTTGAATAAAGAATTTAAAATTATTTAATTTAATTTATGCGTTTCATTTATTTTAATAATTTTTGTTTTAAAATTTTAATCAACTTATTAGTTAACCAATTTATTTTTATAAATAAAACATTTTTATAAATTAAAATTAATTAATTTTTTATTTTTTTATTTTCTTTTTTTCAATAAACTCTAAAAGTAAATGTTTTTTTAGTTTTATTTTAAATCCTTCAATTTCATTTAATCTTTAATCTAATACTAATTTAATGTTTAAATATTTAACTTTTATATTAAAAGAGTTAGGCTCCGACCAGACTTAAACTTGAGTAATCTAAACTCAGACTCAGTTAAGAAAACATTATTTTACACTTTGTATTTTAAAAAATTATTTTAGAAAAATTAGCGATACCTACCCATAAGCTTGCCCATTTCTGTCCTTATTCTAAGACTAACTTTCAAGCAAAATAACATCATTTTACTTATAGAGTTGGATCTCAGGCAAGCCAAACTTAAGAAGCCTAAGTTTAGATTCAATTTTAAAAAAATATTATTTTATTGGTTTAATTTTTTAAAGTAATATTAAAATGAAAATTGAAATAAAAATAAGACCACTAAGAGGCATATGATATTTTTTTATTACAACAACAACTAGAAATTTTGTTGACACGCAAAGACCTAATAATATGTAGCCTTATCCTTAACGAATAGAGAGACTATTTTTAATTATTTTTTAACAATTAAGAATTAAAGAAAATACAATTCTATGATAGAAAAATACAACACATGACATGTGTAAACACTTAGTCATGTGTTGGAATTTGTGTCTTTCCATTTGTGTCTTTCCAACCTATGAAGCTATAGGTTATGCCCTATGGTTTATAAATAATATATCTTAGGTGAAAAGATAAACATTTTTTGTAACTTAAATTTATTTTTAAAAATTCTCAAAAATACTTCTTTTTTTTCAGTATTTTAGAAAAATCTCTTATCTCTGTCTTCAATAAAAAATAAAATTAAATATTAGTTTAGTACAGATTTAATTAATTTGGTCAAATTTGACTTACAAATTAGTAATTTGAAAGACAAGCTTGTCCACATTGTAATCGGCTACATTTCTTGGAAAAGCTGGCACTTAGAAGGCCAAGTCAATGGAGATAACGTATGGGTTGGTTGATTACTTAGTGAAACGAAAATGTCACTTTTCGAGTCTTCTTCTTTCCTACAAGTCCATGTTTATTAATTTTTTTATTAAAAAAACGTTTAAAAATCAAATTGGTTCAGAGAGCCGTTCAACACTCTCATTCCTTAACCAGAAATCTCATATTCGAGTCCTAAGAATAGAGTGATTGATTTGGTCAGTACTTTACTTCTTACATACTGACCCAATATAAATAAGGATTAATTTGAGTATAAATAATTTCAAGATGTCGTTTTCATAGTTGGAATCTCCCAAAACGCCAAACAAATAAAAAAGGGTTTAAAACTTGATGCCACGTGAAATAAAAGTCTTAATCTAATTATTCTAAGACAGCTCACTCACAATTGTTAGGTTACAGGAAACGCAAGCTTTCAGTTTCAGCCGCCAGACCTTACTGCAGAAAACTTGACTAAGTCTATTTGTATATCAATTCATTTCATAGTTGTTTCTAATTCCGAGCTAAAGCTAGCGTGATAGGTCTAGATTGCTTTGACTCCCCGTTAAACCTTGCCTCGAAGTAATGTTGGCTTTAGGGACTCAAGCGGAATCTTATTTTAAAGCGTTAAAAATCAAGTAATTATTTAAAATTTTAATCATTTTAAATTTTAAATAACTTACAAAATAACAATTAATCATATTTTAAACCGATTTTTTAAACTAATAATTATTTTAAATTTAAAATTAAACATCAATAATTGATCAAGTTCGTCTTAGAATTAATAAGACGTGGAAAGTCGGAAGTTTCATAGAAATTTAGAGCAAACTTTTGAAAGATCTATCGTAGAATGATTGTTCAATTAATATAAACATTCTTTGAGAAGTTGATAACGAAACAGGATAGGATGGAATGTAATATATTTCTATCGTTTAATTGAAGGTTTCACAATGAAATAGAACCGAATGAGATGGAAGTAGAAGATTTAATTTTACGTTTCATTCTATTAGTTTCATGCTATGTTCTATTCTATCATAGACAACGAAAATAAGAAACCTCCAATTCGAGAAGTTTATGATAGAATGTAAACTAATAAATACATACTACCTAATATATCTTTAATAATTTTTTCTAATACCAATTATTTCTTCTAACCTTAACTCACTTTTCCCCATGCTCATTTATTAATGAAAAATAATATTTTTATATTATTAATAATAAATTTTATATAATCAATAATAAAATAAAAATTAATACAATTTTTATTAATGAAAATAGAAATATATAAAAAAATTATTCTTTAATTGTTTGTATATATTTCTTTATAAATAAAAATAAAAATAAATTATTTTTAAATATAAATTACATGTAATAGAATAGAATAGAATAAAATAAAATATATTAAATAATTATTAATAATATTTTTATATAATTAATAATAAATTGTATATAATTAATAATAAATTGTATATAATTAATAATAAAATAATAAAACTTTTATTATTTTAAAATAGAAAATAAAAAAAATTATTTGCCACGGTTGTGACTTGAACCGTGACTTTTTAATTGGACATAATTTTTTGCTTTAAAATCATAACGTTAAACCTCATGTAACAATTATTTTAATATCATGGATATAATAGTTGGTTATTATACGTTCTATTTCATTTCATCCATCTTTTAAACAACATTTCACTATATTATAATATGAACCCTTCCATAATTTCAAATAATTTTTTTACTATATTATATTTTATTTTATTATAAACCGTTCCGTTCTGTTCCATTCCATTTCATTATGTTAATTAAAATCCAACCAATCAGACTCTTACTCCTACCAGGCACCTTCGATCTGAACCTTCCTGCAATTTCTACTTCAAATTGATTTAATCAAGAAAAAGTAAACCTTACCCAAACCTATCAGCAAGAAATGTTGATTGATTCGAAATAGACCTGGGAGGTAATTGTACCTTTTCATTGAATTGAACAAACTTATGTTAAATTTATTTAATGTAGGGACATCAAATTAAGAATTTAACTAAAAAACACTTAACTAATCCATGACAAAAATCGTCAAGCTTAACTTATAGTTAGCATGTCAAGCTCGAATTAATTGAATTTAGGCTTAAAAGTTTGAGTCGGATCTTTGAGCTTAACACTTTTATTTCTCGTATTTGTATTTTTTATAATTAATTTACTTATTTATTTATGTTTTTGTTTATTGTTTTAAACCATTTTTAAAATTTTTTAAGTTACATAATTTTAAACCTCCTCTTTAGATACATACTTTTAAATCTCCTCAAATCTTATACTTTAGCGGAGTTTCTATTTAATGTAATCATTGTTATTGTTATCGTTGAAATCAACCCGGTGTGAATCATATGACAAAATCTTTTTAAGTATATTTAATATAACATATGTAGTTTTAGTTAATTGATTCTTTAATCAATTGACTATTGTTCTTTCATGAGTCGTTTCAAACAGTACAGTGAATTTCTTGCTGCCAATTTCATGATTTCACATATGATAAGTGCAGAAGAAAATTGCAGAGTTGATTTGATTTTTCGCAAGAGAGAAACCATGCAAGTGCAAGGAAGCTTGTCATGCTTGTTTGACTAATACAAATGTGCAAGTGCAAAGAAGCTTGTCATGCTTGTTAGACTAATAAAAATGGATTCCGACTTTATGTTTTGCGTGAGAAACCAACGACTGGAAGAACCGAGGAAGCTACCATTCTGAAAAAGGTGAAATATAATAATGAATGTAAAATTTAAGGAAACATCGCAGTCTACCAACCATAAGGATGAAATATAATAATGAACGTGGAAATTTAAGGAAACATCGCACTATAATCAAATCCTAAGTATATTTAATTACGGGTTTATTATTGGAATGAAATGAAATGTAATATTATTTTATCGTTTGAGATGAGAGTTTCATATTACATCTCATTTTAATATATCATAAACAGTAAACTTCTTATTTAAGAGGTTTAAGATGGAATGTAAAATGATAAACAACTTTCCACTATATTACATTATAAACTCTTCATCCAAACAACATTTCACTATACTATATTGTAAATCATTTCATTCCTCCAAAATAATAATTTCCTAATATTACATCTATTTCTAATAAATCATTCCATTAAAAACCATACTTCCAACAAAGCATAGCCTTAAGGAAACACTGCAGTACATTCCTTGTTGATTTTTCTCCCATTTAAAGTTGATATGATTAAGGTTGTTAATTATTATATTGGTAATTACTTTACAATCACGTTAAATGTTACATGATCAATTCGAACAGTTTCAAGATATAATATTTGGGTCGAAATGAATTCAATCTGATTAGTCGTTACAAATTTAATAAGTTCGGGTTGGATCAAATTCTTAAATTACATAAATTTACATATTAAAATATTGTCAATTTAAATCGAGGGTTAGATGGTTTGAATTGTTGAATTGATTATTTAATTAAGTCTGGTTTAAAATTCAACCAACTTAAAATTATCCTATTAACTTTAAATTGTACTGAATGAAGCTTAGGGATGATAATGAGCCAACCTATGAGTCCATATTTAGGTATTTTTAATAGTCAGGTCATGAGCTCAGGCCCAGATCGGCTTGAGATAGGGATGACAATGAGTTGACTCATGAACCTAAATTTAAGTGTTTTCAATGAGCTAATTGAAGCCTAGACCAGTTAGAGACCCAATTTTTTTAGAGTTAGGCATCAGGCAAGCCTGAGTCTGAGCAATCTAAGTTTAGATTCAATTTAAAAAAAGGCGTTATCTTACACTTTGTATTTTAAAAAATTATTTTAGAAACATTAGCTAGACCTGACCAAGGGCTAGCTCATTATTATCTCTCGTCTGAGATTCAACTTCCAAGCAAAATGACATCGTTTTGCTTAGAAGAGTTAGATCTTAATTAAGCCGAACCTAAGCAACTTAAGTCTAGATTTAATTTAAAAAATACTATTTTATACTTTTAATTTTTAAAAATTATTTTTAAAATTTGACCGAGCTATCCAACCTATTGTCATCCGTAACAGGGACAAACTAAGATTACTATACTTCTATATTTCTATGTTCTTTAAGTTTTAGAGTTGCTGGAACTCAGCACACAATCCTCGAGTTCCTCACTTGTATATTTCTATGTATCTCTACTTTTGCGACCTTTTTGACCACTTTATCTTTTTTTCTTTTACATAAATTTATTAATTAATAAGTTATTTTTTATAAATTAATTAGTTAACAAAAATAAATCAATTAATTTTTATTTAACAATTTTTAATTAAATTGTAAAATTTTCAACAAATAATTCTTATTTTCTCTTCCTTTGTTCTATTTTTATTGTATTATTTATACATATTTTATTTTTTATTTAATTATTGTTATCTTTTATAAAATGCAAATAGAAGACTAGTACAATTGACGACCCTTCTCCAACCTTCTCAAAGCAAGGAATCTTATGGAGTTGCCCTTATCTTTTGTGCTTATTTTTATATTTAATTTAATTTTATTATTTTAATATTTATACGCAATTTTCATGTTTGTCTATTAGAAAAATAAGCTTCTTATCAGTTAAAAATAAGACTACGTATTATTAGACCATCTAAAATTTAGTGTATCAGTAAGATTCTCACTAAATTGATGCCGTAGATATTGAAATTTGAGAAATTTAAATTTAAATTTAAAATGATATGATTTTAAAAAATAAGATTTTAAAAATTCATTTTAATTATGAATTAAATCAACCTTTTGAGATAGCTAAGCCCGGCCCGTTATAAAGCCATGAGCAAGTATTGGCCGCAAGACTAACCACTTCTATTTCATATCTTAGGTTATGAGATATAAAATATGTATATACTCTGACAGCTTGTCGACGCCTGGAATATCCCAAAGGAATCCAACATATTGTACTTTACCCCCAAACAACTGCCCCTGCCCCACATCACAATTACCAAACCTGCATAGTCCAATACAGTATTCAACCCTCAAGTATTGCAAGATGTGCCCACCCAAGATTTATTTTCAGGTCGACCGTACTGATTCAACTCTCAAGCAGTCAAGCGTCTTTGTTTCATAATCGTCATGTTACTTTGAAAATACATGCAATTATAAATCCGAACCTGAGAGGAACAAAATCGATTGAGTACCCGACCAATGATCGATTCAAAATTAAGTGACGAATTTAGGTAGCATGTACAATGTACCATGTACTTGCCACTTAGAACAGAAGCAGGATTAACGGTAATGGCTAAAAGCCTGTGTTTCAACGTGTTCTCTGGAAAAAAAGAAAAATCTGAAATGCTTTCTCTCGTCCTCGTAGAATGGGACTTTCCTCTCACTGTGACCGAGAAATGTTACAGCTTGAAGACAAAAACAAATGAAACGAAAAGAGTGGCATGTGTGCGTGTGTGAGAGTGTGTGTGAGAGTGTGTGTGTGTGTGTGAGAGAGAGAGAGAGAGACTCCATAACCAAGAAATGTTAGAGCTTAGAGATTCAACACTCTAATGCTGCAGGGTGTCTCATCTCATTTTCAAATTTGAAACCGTCCCCTTTGACCGCCTCGGTCACACCCCACCATCACCATATTCCATTGTTGTTTTTAACTGAAACCAGTCTTTACCGCTTTTCATCGAACAGTTTCTCCACATTGTCCCAAAAATGAACGAACAACCGCATAAGATCGAAAATGGTGACGCTGACTCTGTAGCTAGCAGCCTACAAGACATCAGTATCACTAACAGTGTTAGCATCAGCTTATGTAGTAGCATCGTTTCTGGGTCTGATCACAGTATTAGTAGCAATGTTAGTAATGCAAGTAATGGGTGTAGTGAAGCTAAAGAGAGTGAGAAGAGCAATTTGAGTTGCGACCCAAATGAATCCAGTTTCAGAAGCTTTTGCCCATCAAAACCCCACAAGGGAAATGATATCAGATGGGATGCAATACAGTGTGTTAAGGCTAAAGATGAAAACTTTGGGTTGGGTTTGGGTCATTTTAGGCTATTAAAGAAACTTGGATGTGGGGATATAGGCAGTGTGTTCTTAGCAGAGTTAAGAGGGATGGGTTGTTTGTTTGCTATGAAGGTTATGGATAAAGGGATGTTGGCAGGAAGAAAGAAGTTGTTGAGAGCTCAAACTGAGAGAGAGATTCTGGGTTTGTTGGATCATCCATTTTTGCCAACACTTTACTCACATTTTGAGACAGAGAAGTTCTCTTGCTTGTTGATGGAGTTCTGCAATGGTGGAGATCTTCACATTCTTAGGCAGCGACAACCAGGGAAACATTTTTCTGAGCAGGCTGCTAGGTCAGTGCCTAATTGTATAATTAGTTTATTCTGTTCATTCTGATTGTGTTTTCTTAACGAGTATGTATACAAGTTAATTTATTATGCTAAACAGGTATTCTCGATCAGAATTGTGATTGTTTATTTTATTTATTCCTGTTTTAAGCTCTGTGATACAAAATAACAATCAGCTAGTTTGTTCTAATGATTTATGAAATCTGAGGTTGAGCTAATTTGTTTCGACATATGAACAGAAACCAGATAGTAATTTGAAGTTTCACTTATAGATTCCCAGTTGTTGGTTCATGTCAAACGGAACTCCTTGGGAGATATGACCAAAGTATTTAGCCACAAGTTTGGCTTTGCAGATGATGTAAATGCTTTTAATTAATGTCCAATCTACTATGATAACCATTGAACGGTTTCAACTTTCCCTGGAAAAATTTTTGAACTCTTTGCAGTGATCAATTACAGCTCATCCAAAATGATATGTTTGTTTTTTAATTGACATAATTGTGGTTTTTCCCTCATGATATCTACTCTTTCAGGTTCTATGCTTCAGAAGTGCTTCTTGCCCTTGAGTATTTGCACATGATGGGTGTTGTGTACAGGGACTTGAAGCCAGAAAATGTATTGGTGAGGGAGGATGGTCACATTATGCTCTCGGACTTTGATTTGTCATTAAGATGCTGTGTGAGTCCCACACTTGTCCAATCAAGTACAGAACCATCTTGCAGGATCTCCTCTTACTGCATTGAGCCGTCATGTATTGATCCAGCATGCAAATTACCCGTTTGCGTGGAACCTTCTTGCTTGCAGCCGTCGTGCTTTAAACCTCGTTTTCTCAACTCAAAAGTGGCAAAGGCTAAGAGTGAAAGGCCAAATGTAGCCAATTCTGATTCACTTCCAGTACTCATTGTAGAACCAACCACAGCACGGTCTATGTCTTTTGTTGGTACTCACGAGTATTTAGCACCTGAAATAATCAGAGGTGATGGCCATGGGAGTGCTGTTGATTGGTGGACATTTGGTATCTTCTTGTATGAGTTACTCTTTGGAAGGACACCGTTTAAAGGCTCTGGAAACCGGGAGACGTTATTCAATGTGGTCGGCCAGCCCCTAAAATTTCCTGAAGGATCTTCTGTCAGTTTTGCTGCTAAGGATTTAATCCGTGGTCTGCTTATAAAGGACCCCCAAAAGAGATTAGGATTTAAACGAGGTGCTACAGAGATTAAGCAGCATACTTTCTTTGAAAGTGTTAATTGGGCACTCATTCGAAGTACCCAGCCTCCAGAAATTCCGAAACCAATCGACACTTCATTTCTGAATCACACATCCCAGCCAACCTTAGCTTCTAATGACAGGGGAGCTACAGATTCAGATAGATCTTCAGGTCCTTATTTAGATTTTGAGTTCTTCTAGCAAAATTTTCCATGGAAATTTCAGAGCTTGTAACTGAGGTTGATAGTATTGTATTGCTGTCTTCTACTCATTTTCTGAATGAAATTATCTTCTTAGCAAGATTTTCTCTTTCTTGCATCAGATCATTTTAATCTTTAATATTGTTGTCTGTCAACAGTTTTGCTCAATAACATGTGAACTTTGTGCCCACTTGAGACATGCCTTTTCCTCTTAAATGCTTGAAAGGGATGACAAATTTTTTTTCAACTTTTGCTGCAAAGTGTCTTTAATCTCCATCCTCCTGTCTGTGAACTTTACTCCTTTAGCATGGGAGCTTCCTAGGATGGGTGGGTGGACCTCAAATGTTGAGGTCTCGAGCCATTTTCGTGTTCTTCCTGTTGTATAGTCATTGTCTGTCTAAACTCTGTTCTGTTATTCTCACTTTATCTGCAGATTGAACTTTTCTTAAAGAGATTGAACATTGACAATTCTTTATAAAAGGGCTCAACTTTGCAGGTTGATCGTGAATTGTCTATGTCAAACTGATCCTCCGTTCCTTGTATTTGCCACTTTAACAAAATGAGATTCTGCTTCCTTGAATGGTTGGTTTTTTAATCTCAAGTTACTGCCTTTCTGACAAAGGAGAAACAGGGTGCTTTACTCTTTTTGCAGAAATAGACCTCTCTTTCAAAAAAACACTCCCACTTTAATCACAGTGTCCTCTCTTGGCTAGTGATTATCAAACTCAGGCTTTATAGTGACATCCAAGTATGAGAATCAAAGCTGACCACTCTTGTCTTTCCCTTTTCTCTTCTCTTCAACTTCATTTTCACGCATTCATGAGGATTAGTATCGTCAAAAACTTCAGCAATTGGCAGTGTGAAACAAACAAAATTAAGATAATAATTATATACGAGATTTTAAGATTAAATTAAAGCTAAGTAAATGTAATTCTTTTTTTTTTTGATAACTCAGGATCCGGTTTTAGCCCGACTACCTGGGACCTATGAGCTACCCACTCCAATGTATAGATGGATAAATCCGAATTTGATCATAGATAGTAGCAGAGATACTTGCTTTAACGGATGGGCCATCATCATCAGGAGGATTACATCACCTTAAATAAAGGCTACTTCTCTCAAGGTTCGAACCTACTACCGCACACAATCATCTCCCCCTTTCTACCACCAGGCTACCCCGTGAGGAGCTAAGTAAACGTAATTTTTGATAGGATGGGAATGTGATACACAGCATTGTACATAAGAAAGAGGCCAAAGAGTTGGGTTTTCAAGAAAGAGAAACACAACTGTTTCATAGACAACAACGTTCTGTCCTTTTGTTCCTTCCCATGACTGAGGAAGTTGAGCAATTAAAATAGAGAAAGAAAGAACGTCGATTCCGAGGAAACTGAACATGACAAAAGATCTAGTGGGAGTAACAAAGTTGGCTTTGGTTTAGATCAAAGTATGTCAAATGTAAGAACCTGTCATAAATAACTGTGATTTACGTGTGTTCCTTTCTTACTTAATCATATAATTGAGGCTTAAAGGGGTTACATCACCATGTAGTATTCTAATCTTGTGTCACTTAATTTTGTTTATACATTTGGTCGGGTCGGCCATTCTGGGCCCGGACCCGATCAAGACGACTTGGGGGCCGATCGGTCCACTCATTGGAGATT
>JAOTIZ010000001.1:24943988-24954372 GCA_027123425.1 Erythroxylum panamense | reverse complement strand
AACAATGGAAAGGAAGAGAAATACAATTTCTTTTCCTTTCTCTTCTCTTGGTTTCCCTCCATCCAAACAAAGGCTAAGGGAATGGACAGAAGCTGATAGCTAGACTAAACTTGGTTGGTTTAAAGTTAAGACAGTAATTTTATCCTTTTGAGCTCCGCGCAAAGTCTCTAACCATAATTTGAATTCTTTGTCTTCTCTAAACCACGTAGTAAATGATAAAACAATGAAACATTTTGTCCAATATAGTGTGGAGTTTAGTCTATCACAACACTATAAAGGTTACTTATAATTGACCCTTACAAAGTGGGAAATTTTGTGCAGTGAAATTTGCCCTTTGAAATTTTATTTAAACTTTCTGGTGAAGTTGATTATAGTTTGTTAGCCATTTTCATTAAGTTCATACATAATCTCTAATGTATTATGAGCATATTGGAGAAAAGAGAACAAGAATAGAATGAGAGCTCATCAACTAGTTAAGAGTGCGAGTGCACATAATCTGATCGGAGAAAGTCATTACAAGATATTTGCAGTGGATGTACAGTGACTCATGTAGTGTTTAATTAACAAGGATTGCCAAAAGTCTCAACTTCTTAAAGCCTTCTGGGGAAAAAAAATCAAGGGACAAGCATAGAGTCAGGAGACATGGATATCATCTGTAGGAGGCTTGAATTTGAGAAAGTCTCTTCAAGTGCAGGTCCTCTCTTGCTATTTCCATCGATACCTTCTTTTGTAATACGTACCATTTCCCTAGAAACTTCTGTGATGCCAATTTTACCATCACCACCAAACAAGAGGCACCTTGTTGCAAGGTCTGCAACTATCTCTATCTGTTCCCTGCAAAATGACGATTGTTCGTGATAATAAAGACCCGGATCAACTATTTCTTCTAACTTCCCACTTCTAATTTTCTTCAACGCCATTGCTGGCAAGTCCTTGTGCTTGGAACCAGTGGCCATCTCTAAAAGCAACACACCGAAGTCGTAAACGTCATTTCTTTGATTTAGCAGGCCTGCGTATTTTTCCTGCAGATGAGATTCATTTCCAAGTCTGAACCCTGCAATTTTTGCTGATAAATTGATGTCTAAGAACAAGCAACCGCTTGTCAGTTCATTGTGGAAGATAGGAGGAGAAAGCTCATACTGCAAAAATGCAAGAATACTTGCTGTTTCAGCAGCAATGTTCAATCTTCTATGCCAACCAAGGCCAACGTTTTGGCCTCCATTGTTGGGGTGCAAATGATCCGACAAGGTACCGTTTGCAGGATATTCATAAACCACTAGAAGGGTGTAGCCACTGTCAATGCAGCATCCAATGACACGAGCCAAATTCCTGTGTGAAAGTGAAGATAAAGCCTCAACCTTGGATAAAGCCTGAATGAAGTCTGTTTCATCTTGGCAATGTATCTTGTGCACAGCAACATGAGAACCATCTCCAAGTACACCAGCATACATTATACCTGTTGTGGTGCTCACAAGTTTTTGGCCATCTGCAAATCCTTTTGTGGCTTTCTTTAGCTCATTGTAAGTGAATAGCCGTGTTCTAGATGCTTTCCTGAACGAGACTGTGCTGTGAAAATGGCCATTTTCATATGTTCCAGCTTTAACTGGTCGTTTTAGTAGATACAGCAGCGCAATCAAGGAGCCAATGACAAATAGCGGGCCGATAACTCCTGCACATTACACTTGTTATGCAATCTTACAAAAACCAGAAGCAAAGAGCTCTCGTAGAGCAACAGTGCATAAGTACTCTCTCTCCAGGGATTATTCGAAATGCTTAAGATTGATTATAGTCCATAAACATCGTGCACCGATTTCAGACTTTAATAGGCCAAATGTTCCTAGAACTGGCATTACGTACCAGCTAAAATTGTGACTGTTCTCTCATTGTGCCTTCTGTGGCTGACGCTGCCATTTGCTTCTTCTCCATTCTTTAATGTGTCTGTCAAAAGCATAGAATTTGGTTTAAAGCTACGGTCATGAAGCTACAATCACAATAGTTTTTTGTAGGCCACAAATATAGAGACAGACATATGGTCATGAAGCTACAGTTACAGTAGTTTTTTGTAGGCCACAAATATAGAGACAGACATACATCATCAACTTCTTTTATCAAAATGCTTCAGCATATCCTAGTAATGATCAATATAACAAATGTGATATTCTGAAGTAATCGGCATTAACTATTACCAAGCTTTTTAAAGGGTAAGGAGCGATTTGTTTGTTTTAACCCAAGAGCGTGAGATAAGTATGTTACTCACATTTCAAGCATCCAGCTCCACTGGCAAATCCGTCACCAACATATCCATCCTGACATTTGCACCTTATCCCTTCTTGAACTGTCGTGGCATTGACAATGTTTGCTTTACCAGCACAAGCTCCTTTAGACAAATTCCCAGGAACGGCCCATTCCAATTTAACCCCGCGTTTTCCACTGTTACTGCCCCGAGAAACGACCCAAGAGGAAAATCCTCTGCATCCAAATTTGGAAAACACTGAAAACCCGTCACCCATATGCCATGCACTGTGATCAGAAAGTGGATAACAGCATGCAGTAGAACCATCTGCTCTACCATCACAACCAGGCAAGTCAATTGCTTCACAGGTCGCTTTACACAAGGAAGAATCCTCACAATCATACAAACCTATAACATTGTCAATTGATAGACCGAAATAGTTGTTTCCTGTGAATGCCAATGAATTCAAGTCATTGTATTGACGACAAGTGGAGCTACCAGGAAATTCCAATAATAAACCATCAGAAAAGAACTCGAGCACTCTGTAGCTTTCAGAGTCGATGTTGAGGGAAAGGGTGGAGTTTGTGCAAGATAGCCGAAATGCATTGGAAACTGAGGCACAAGAAGTGTTCAGATGAAATGGGAACGGAACGTGTAATTGCCCGCATGTCTCATTACACTGTTTACTTGAAACCAACAAGGGTTCTTGAAGTGAATGAGAGACAGGCGATTGGTAAAGAAGGGTAAAGAAAACCAACGCATTCACGATTCCAACAGGTAGCATTTGCCTTGAAAATAAGCACTTGACTGCAGAAAATATTCGGAGGAGAAAGAAGTAAAAGAGAAGCGGTGAAACTGGACGCAGTACACTTACGTTACACACAACCTATGCAGTCACTTCCATATTATAACCAGAAGGACGACACAGAAGAAGACAATACGAATAGAGACCAGATATCCCACGAAAATGGCAAACCCCGGATGATGATATGGCAAGATCACGGTGGCTATGGGGAGAGGAGGAACATAGGAGTTGGAGAAAGAAGAGAAGATTGGTCCCTGAAATGGGCTACAGTTCATAGCCTACATAGAACCGTGTGCTTAAATGCAAGTAAAAAGCCAATGAATTTAGCCTTTCGATTCACTTCAATGGCTTAGATGAGCTCTCCTCTCTTCACCATTTCCTACGTTGATCTATTCCCTAGAACAATTATATATATGTATATAGTAACATCAAACTTGCATGGGTTTCGAGCTTCGGTAATATACATGCAGGCGTAATTATGCATGTAGTTTGAGAATCACGGAATGTCAGATTTAAATTGAAAAGCTGAAACTTTGCGCATTGCTCATTCTCCAATGCCCATGACCATGAGCGTTTACTCGCTTTTCTGGTGACTACAGCGTGACAGCTGTGATTGTTCACTATTGAGTTTAGGTTTATCCCCGTACCCAAACACCCTGGCTGTACCGTTCTTGGTTAGACTGTGACCAGATTGTCGGGATGTTCAATTCATGTGGCTTACGTGGCAAGTATGGGATACTCTGACACTGACAGAAAGATGACTTAGATAGGTTCATGAATGGGCATGATAAGTTTGGGCTTTTTGTTAACCTATTAATGGACTCAAAACAACAGGTGGCAAAGCTGGACTTAATTTTTAGGCTTGGTAATCTAGACTTGATGCAGCCCAAATCAATTGATCAAATTAAAATTAATCAAAATTTAAATTGATCCGTTTGATGTAAATTAGTATGATTAAAATAATATTATTTTATTTAAGACTCTATGTATATCAACATTTTTACTAAATTGTTGTTGTTGTTTAATAATTTAAAAAACTAAGTAATTAAAATGATGTCGTATTAATCTTAAAGTCTAATTCAGACTTCAGATTAAAAACTGATTTAATCTAGCTTGTCAAATTTTTCATTTTTAGATTTTATCTCAAAAATTATTTATTTTTTAAATTAATTTGTCTATCATAATTTAAAAATTATAATATATATTTAAATTTTAATTACAATGTATTCGTAAAATAGGATTTTGAGTGTTTACTACTAAATAATAATAAAATGCAAATTACGTATTAACATAAATTATCAAACAAGTAAAAAATAATTTAACTAACTAATCACAAATTACTTATTCATATAATTTCTTTTTTTTATATATAAATTGATTCATTCGCCCGGGCAAACCATGCGCTTACAAAGGTACTCCAGGATTCAAACTTAAAAAAAAAACACAATACTCGAAAGCTCATATATCAAAACTGAATAGTCTAACATCTGTTAACCATTATTTCAATATCGCTCTTTTGCTTATGATGTAAGACATTGGTGATTAAGTTTTCCTTTCTACGTTTCATGTTGATTGGAATTATCATGGTATAAATCATGCTCCTGCATTTGCTTCACACATTCCCTTCATATTTAGGTAACCTCAACTTCATTTTCGTTTCCATTTGTGTTTCGATGCTATCTTCTTGTATGTGGTGATGCATTGTCTTATTCATCTTCTTCATGATAATTGATTGACTTTCTATGAGACTTGCAAGCCAATTAACATTTCCCCTCAATTAATTGTTATGTGCACTCTCTTGCTTTACCTACTTTGTTCGTATTACAGTGTATAAGTCAAGTTTTAGTTGAACAATATAGTCTTTTGGTGAACAACTAATTGTTCTCTTTTGGCAATAGTAATTGTAAGGATCAGAGCATATGCATTACACAGTTCCTTCTTGAAGATTTTGCAATTCCCCTTTAGCCATTTATCATAGACAGTGTTACATAGGATTAACTTGGATATTATTCAATTTACGTCCTCCTCTTTGTGATTCCTGTTGTACCAAGTTATTAAATCTTATTAGGTTGAGGATAGAAACTGATATTAACGTTAATATCTTAATTAACGTTATTGTAAATATCTATTAATTTCCTTGATTATTTCTATTAGCCTTGTATAGAACCAACAGCTCCAAACCCCTTATTCTTCTCCTTAATTCATGTATAGCCTAATTAACGATACTTTCGTTAATCTTGTAACCCCTGCTCCTTTTTAAGGTTTCTAGTAAGATAGAGAAAGATAACTTCCATTCTATATTACTTTCTTCACATGGTATCAGAGCTTAACTATGGCGGAAGAGAATAACGATAGCGGCAGCACACATTTAATAATGTCAACAAGAAGAGATGTCTCTGTTGACATGGATTCTCCTTATTTTCTACATCCATCTGACAACCCTGGAACTATGTTTGTGACATGTGTTCTGAATGGGGATATTATCCTACATAGAGGAGGGCTATGCAAAACGCCCTCCATGCTAAAAACAAAACACCATTTGTAGATGGCACATTTACCAAACCAGATCCAACATCCCCTCAATACTCTTCTTGGACGAAATGCAATTCCATGGTGATATTATGGATTTTCAATGACATCTCACGCGACCTTCACGATAGCGTGGCTTATGTAGAGAAGGCACAAGAACTATGGCTAGATCTTAAAGAGCGTTTCTCACAAGGGAACGCAGCAAGGGTTCACCAACTTAAAAATGACATATATTTGCTCCAGCAGGATAATAAATCTGTTATATCATACTACACCAAATTCAAAGCCTTGTGGGATGAACTTCAGATGTTCGAAAAAGTCCCAAGATGTAGCTGTGGTGCAGGAAAGGAGATTGCTACTGCAAGGGAGCAAGAAAAAGTCCATCAGTTTCTTCTCGGACTCAATGATGAGTTCAAAACGGTACGCTCGCAGATTTTAAATTCTGAAATTCTTCTATCTCTTAGCAGGGTCTATGCGATGATAATCCATGAAGAGAAACAACATGGAATAATCGGAGCACGAGTCCCAACAATGGAAGCAATAGCTCTTTCCGCTAAGGTTGATCCTAATAGTGTCAAGGGCCTTAATCAAACTTTCAAACGGTGTGATCATTGCGATAACATAGGACATACAAAGGCTGAATGTTTTCAATTAATTGGGTACCCTTCCAATTGGAAGCAAAAACGTAAACTTGACCAAAACAACAGCAGGTTCACCTCAGGAAATCGAAATCTATATATTGGCATGAGCTTTAACAATTCTTTCACTTCAATGCCTAGTCCTTCCTTCGCCCATGCTGCTGCTATTTCGACCAACAACAATGATTCTTCACCGATCTCAGGCCTTTCTATGAGTCAATACACTCAATTGATGAAAATTCTAGATGGCGATTCATTGAACTCGACCAATTATACTGGTAAGCAATATTCCGATTCTAATACATGGATAATAAATAGCGGTGCATCTGATCATATGGTTGGATCAAAGGCCTTGTTGGATAAAACAAATCATGTTCCACATCATACCACTGTCTACATACCAAATGGTAATGTCCTACCTATTACTCATGTTGGTCAAATTAATTTATCATCCGATATCCAACTTTCAAATGTTCTATGTGTACCAGATTTTAAATGTAATTTGTTGTCCGTGGGAAAACTCACTAAAGACCTTGATTGCGCAGTTATTTTTGTTGCTGATTTTTGTATTTTTCAGGACCTCAAAACAAGGAAGCTGATTGGCTCAGGTAAATTATAAGACGGTGTTTATAAGTGTGCCTTTCATAAGCACACTGCTGCTTTTTCTTCCTCTCATACTTCGAGCACCAATCTTTGGCATCAACGCCTAGGACACGCATCATTACCTAGGATTAAGCAAATTTCTAGTATTGATATCGTTGTTCCATCTCAATTTGTTTGTGATATTTGTCATAGGTCTAAACAATCTCGTATGCCTTTTCCTTCTAGCATTAATAAAAGTACACGATGTTTTTCTCTCATACATTGTGACATTTGGGGACCATATGCAACACCTTCTTTAAATGGTTCACATTATTTTCTTACCATTGTTGATGATTTTTCTCGTTGTACTTGGGTGTATCTTATGCGCTATAAGTCTTAGACATATAAATACTTGCTCTTATTTTGTCAAATGGTTAAAACTTAATTTTCTATGGATGTTCAAAAAATACGTAGCGATAATGGTGGTGAATTCACTTCTCATACTCTTAAAGATTTATGTTTTGCTAATGGCATCGAGTTACAAACTTCCTGCGCTCACACACCCCAATAGAATGGAGTTGTAGAGCGTAAACATAGACATGTCCTCGATGTAGCTCGTGCTTTACGTTTTCAAGCAAATCTTCCTCTCTGTTTTTGGGGAGAATGTGTCCTTACAGCAGCTTATTTGATTAATCTCACCCTAACAACTTTGTTGTCCGGTAAAACTCCGTATGAAATCCTCACTGGTAAGATACCAAACTATGATCATCTTTGTGTTTTTGGTTCACTATATTATGCTCATAATCATGCTCCACCTCGTGATAAGTTTGCCTCTCGCGCATCTCGTTGTGTTGTCATTGGATATCCTTATGGTAAGAAAGCTTACAAACTTTACCATTTGGACACAAATCAAATTTTAATTTCTCGTGATGTCATATTTCATGAGCATATGTTTCCTTTTACTAATATATCTGAATCCTCGTCACCTAATATGGCGCTACCATTACCTTTATATGAACAAGACATTGGTATTGAGATTCACGATCAGCTAACACCTAAATTTTCTACCAACACCATCCCCATTGAAAACGACAATCCCACTGCATCTATCATTGAACCTGCTCTTCTAACTAGACCCAAAAGACAACAACAAGTATCAACCAAATTACAAGGATTTTCTTATGATATTCCAGCCTCTTTAAATTCAACTCCTTATGCTAATTCAGGTATTGCTCATCCCCTTTCTTTCGTAATTTCTTATGCACGTTTTTCTCCGTCACATCATGCCTTTTTAGTGGCCATCTCCTCCACAGATGGGCCAATACATTTTTCACAAGCTTCTAAAGATCCTCGTTGGCACGAAGCTATGTGTGCTGAAATTGCAGTCCTTGAAGCGAGCCAAATCTGGACTCTTGAACATCTCCCTCTAGGAAAATAAGCCATTGCTTCAAAGTGGGTATACAAACTTACCACCGTTCATTGCTTATTGGCTCTTGTTGCTATTCGCAATTGGGATTTACACCAGCTTGACGTTAACAATGCTTTCCTTCATAGTGATCTCCATGAAGAAATATACATGAAGATACCACAAGGTTTTCGTCGCCCCGGTGATTCACGTGTATGTAGGCTCCGAAAATCTCTCTATGGCCTCAAATAGGCCTCATGACAATGGTTCGCCAAATTCACATCCTTCTTAATTGCAATTGGATTTACACAGTCTAAGGCTGGTCACTCCTTGTTCACGTCACGCACAAATGGACACTTCATAGCCGTTCTCATCTATGTGGATGATATTATCATTGCTGGCAATAATGATTGTACATTAATATGCTCAAATCCAAGCTTCATAATCAGTTCCAAATCAAAGACCTTGGACCTTCGAAGTACTTTCTTGGCCTTGAAATGGCTCGATCTCCCGTAGGTATTGTTATTTCTCAACGTAAATATGCTTTAGACATTTTACAGGAAACAGGACTACTCGCTGCCAAATTTGCTGCCTCTCCAATGGAGCAAAAACACCAATTGTCAGTTGAAATAGGTGATCTGTTGGACGATCCTTCACAATACCGTCAGCTCGTTGGGCGATTGCTATACTTGACCATTACACGACTTGACCTTAGCTACTCTATTCAAATGCTGAGCCAATTCCTTAATGCTCCACAACAACCTCATCTTGATGCTTCCAAAAGAGTCCTTCGTTATATCAAAGCATCTCCTGCCAAGGCCTTTTTTTGTCAAGTTCCAGTCCTCTTCAACTCAATGTTTACTGCAATTCAAACTAGGCCAGTTGCCCTACAACAAGACGATCCACCATTGGGTATTTTATCTGCTTAGGCCGCTCCCCTATCTCTTGGAAGTCTAAGAAACAAACAACCATTTCATGGTCGTCCGTTGAGGCAGAGTACCGAGCTATGGCACATACAACCAGTGAACTAATATGGCTACAACATCTATTTTCAGACTTATGTCTCACTTTTTCGACAGCCACCAAACTCTACTGTGATAACCAGTCTGCCATATATATTGCGGCTAAGCCAGTCTTCCATGAACGAACCAAGCATATCGAAATCGATTGCCATTTTATTCGTGAACATATTCAGGCCGGGAAAATACAAACAGTCCACATTTCATCCAAAGCACAACCTGCAGAGCTTTTCACCAAAGCTCTCGGACACGACCAATTCCACTTGCTTTTTTCCAAGTTGGGCAGGGACGGAGCTATTGTTTAGGAGAGGGGGGCCATGGCCCCCCCTTTCAATTTTTTTTATTAAAAATTACTTATATAATTAAAATTTTAAAATTATAAATATAAGTGGCCCCCCTTTAAAAAAATTTTTACATTTAGATGTTAGTCCCTTGCCCCCCCTTAGAGTTGAGTCTGGCTCCGTCCCTGAAATTGGGCATTACGAATCTCCATGCTCCAACTTGAGGGGGCGTATTAACCTTAATATCTTAATTGACCTTATTGTAAATACCTATTAATTTCCTTGATCATCTCCATTAGCCTTGTATAGAACCAACGGCTCCAAACCCCTTATTCTTCTCCTCAATTCATGTATAGCCTTAACGATACTTTCGTTAACTTTGTAACTCCAGCTCCTTTTTAATGTTTCCAGTAACAGAAAAAGATAACTTCCATTCTATATTACTTTATTCACAGAGTCTTATTCAGAATGCAGGTGTCAAGCTATTTTGAGCTTATGGCGTCTCCAATATTCGTCGGCTTCGCCGAACTTAACATACGAGAAGCGCAATTTCCACTTACATAGAGGGTCGTACTAGCCACGGTGACAAGGTGTGCGGAAGAAAACTCTCAAAGAAAAGACGCCAGTCAAGTGTTGGAGTTTGGTTCCAATTTTACAATATTCTTTTATTTTTTATTTACATTTATTTCAAAAATTAAAGGATGATAAATATGCATACATGTACAATAGACCTAAAGAAAAAGAAAATTTGAAATCAATTTGTTAGAGTACGCTAACATCCTTATTAATAACAATATATTTTTATTAATATAATAAAATTTGATCCTAATATATGATTAAAATTTTAATCTCCAATTTTTTCTTTAAGCTTCAACTTTTAATAAAAAGTTTC
>JAOTIZ010000001.1:24933396-24943888 GCA_027123425.1 Erythroxylum panamense | reverse complement strand
CATGCTAATTAATGTCATATGCTATTTAATGCTATCATATTTAATTTCTATCATCTCAATTAATGCTAACTCAATTTCTTAATTAGGCTAATCATGCTTAATCAATTAAAAAAAATTTTTGGGGCTAACAATTGCTCGCTGCCAAATCTGTTGCCTCTCCAATGGAGCAAAAACACCAATTGTCAGCTGAAATAGGTGATATGTTGGACGATCCTCCGCAATATTGTCGGCTCGTTGGGCTACTGCTATACTTGACCATTACACGACTTGACCTTAGCTACTCTGTTCAAATGCTGAGTCAGTTCCTTAATGCTCCACGACAACCTCATCTTGATGCTGTCAAAAGAGTCCTTCGTTATATCAAAGCATCTCTTGGCCAAGGCCTTTTTTTTATCAAGTTCCAGTCCTCTTCAACTCAATGCTTACTGCGATTTAGACTGGGTCAGTTGCCCTACAACAAGACGATCCACCACAGGGTATTTTATCTGCTTAGGCTGCTCCCCTATCTCTTGGAAGTCTAAGAAACAAACAACCATTTCACGGTCGTCCGCTGAGACAGAGTACCGCGCTATGGCACATAACCAGTGAACTAATATGGCTACAACATCTATTTTCAGACTTATGTCTCTCTTTTTCCATAGCCAACAAACTCTACTGTGATAACTAGTCTGCCATGCATATCGCGGCTAACCCGGTCTTTCATGAATGTACCAAGCATATCGAAATCGATTGCCATTTCATTCGTGAACGTATTCAGGCCGGGAAAATACAAACAGTCCACATTTCATCCAAAGCACAACCTGCAGACCTTTTCACCAAAGCTCTCGGACGCGACCAATTCCACTTGCTTTTATCCAAGTTGGGCATTACGAATCTCCATGCTCCAACTTGAGGGGGGGTATTAACGTTAATATCTTAATAGACGCTATTGTAAATATCTATCAATATCCTTTATTATCCCCATTACCCTTGTATAGAACCAACAACTCCAAACCCCTTATTCTTCTCCTCAATTCATGTATAGCCTAATTAACAATACTTTCGTTAATCTTGTAACCCCAGCTCCTTTTAAGGTTTCGAGTAATACAGATAAAGATAACTTCCATTCTATATTACTTTCTTCACAGAGTTAGGTTAAACTCAGACTAATTTACCTATCTCTAGTTGTGAAGCCTTTAACACTTGTTCAACCTCGAACCAAATGAAAAACACAGCTACGTCTCTTGATAGTTTATCAGTTTCAGTAACACATTTATAAGCTAGCAATTCCAAGTCCGAGCAAAAGGGGTATAAAATCCAGTAGTAGTACATTAAAAAGTTTAACTTAAATGGAAGCATAATGAATGACAACTGTAAGATCTTTATACTGTTTCGCGAAAATTACTTTCAGATAGCCATAGCGAAGAAGAATTCATTTGTGTTCATCTCCTGCACATCCATTGATGGAGAAGAAAACACATAATTTTCTCGGACTTTCCCTCACTTTCCTTCTTGTCCTTCTCCCTAGCCTTGCCTACTCTTCCCTAGATTTCTCACGACGGCTTGGTCTCAAACAAAAGTACATCTCTTTCTCGATAGGTGGAAACTGGAAACATCAAGTGTTTGCTATGAACACTAATCACTGATTCTGAAATTTCTGCGTTCAGGCCTACAAAACTAGAGTTAGCTTTGTTGTTCAATATTTCGTTCCTTAACTTTCCCTGAATCTTTATCTTCCAAAATCTGAAGTAAAGATAAACATTCATGTTCTTAAAGGAAACACCGAGTTTAGGAATTTCTAAACAAGCGTACTTGTACCTTTTATGTTTGTGATTGTACAGGCAAGGATTACAGCAACACAGGTTTGATCCAACTCGGTCTACTCAGCTTTCATGGCGTCCCAGGTACTATTTTTCAGTCGAGCTATACGTTTTCTGTGTGTGTATTGCCTATCCTTGTTGTTCGGATTCCCTCCAAAATTTTTTTTTAGTTCAAGTCTGAACCCGAGTCTGATCAAACCCAGTTGGCTCATTGCCTTGCTATAATTGTTCGAATCTGAAAAAAATTGTTCGAGTCTGATCCTGATCGGGTCCGGACCGTGCTGTCATTCCTACCTGCTGTTCCTTTCTTCTCTTTCAACTAATTCTTTGTTGATGTTTTATTGATCAACCCATTAATTTTCCATGAATCTTATGTAAACAGGGCTTCCATTTACGAGGGGTTCTTATCAGATAAGGAGTGTGATCATCTAATAAACCTGGCAAGCTTTTTGGTTTCAGAATTCTGAACTTATTATCAATGTTTAGCATCTTTATCTGGCTTAGTTGTTCACGTATATCTTGATTCTGGGGAAGTAGGCTGAGGATAAGCTTGAGAAATCAATGGTGGCAGATGCTGTAACTGGAATGGGTGTAGAGAGTGAGGAGAGAACAAGCTCCGGCATGTTTCTTTTCAAAGCTCAGGTAAATGAGAAGCAGTTTCTTTTTATACAAAAGTGAACAACTGTAAGAGCTTATAGTAACTTTGTATTTTGAAGGATGAAACGGTTGCTAATATTGAAGCCAGGATTGCTGCTTGGACTTTCATTCCAGTTGGTATATTTAAATAAGATCCATCTCAAGCATATTTTTAGAATAATACAAACTGAAAACATTTAAGTTCTATCAAAATAAAGGGGCTTTCCTTGAACTTCGTTTTCTCCTCT
Source organism: Erythroxylum panamense (assembly GCA_027123425.1). NCBI lineage: Eukaryota > Viridiplantae > Streptophyta > Magnoliopsida > Malpighiales > Erythroxylaceae > Erythroxylum > Erythroxylum panamense. The sequence goes on along the minus strand of JAOTIZ010000001.1, from coordinate 24,941,205 downwards.
TGGTATCAGAAAATGGGGAGTCCATACAAATACTGCACTATGAAAAAGGTCAAAAGTACGAACCCCACTTTGATTTCTTCACTGACCAGTTCAATTTGGCGTTTGGTGGTAATCGAATAGCCACAGTTCTGATGTATTTGTCTAATGTCGAGAAAGGTGGCGAAACAGTGTTTCCTGTTTCAGAGGTAAACTAAAAACTACTTGCTATGAGTTTTTAGCTTCTTTTAACGTTGTTGCATCTCTTCTTCTTCTTCTTCTTCTTCTTCAGCCTCAGACTGTCCAACCAAAAGATCACACCTGGTCTGACTGCGCTAAACAAGGCTATGCAGGTACCGTTGATGAAGTCTCTGATTCATTTTCCTACGCTTTTCAAAGGTTCAGGTACGAACTGATAAGAGCTTCTTCTTGGAGTTTCAGTGAAACCCAGAAAAGGTGATGCGTTATTGTTCTTTAGTCTTCACCCTAATGCGACCATTGATGAGAGGAGCTTGCATGGTAGCTGCCCAGTTATTGAAGGAGAAAAGTGGTCTGCAACGAAGTGGATCCATGTCAGTTCATTGAAAGCGGCTTATAAACACTCGGAATGAGATTGCTATGTTGGCAATGAAAGATATTGATAGGGTGGGGCTCTTCAGAATTTGTAATAACTATCATTTTGGATGAATTTTATAAAATTATAAAATAATTTTTAAATTTTATAAAATTGTAAAACAATCCCTCGATATAATAAGTTATTCAATGCTTTTACTTTACTTTAATCATATTTTAAAAACCATAAATAATATAAATTTGATATAATAAATATGTTTTAATGTATTAAACTAATATATTTATTTATATAATCTATAATCACTTTGTATAGGTCTACTGACATAAAAAATTTACTTAATATATTTTTATTATTTATTAAATAAATTGTAGACAATTTATAATATTCTTTTTTATATATAAGTAATTATTATTTTATATAGGAAAATTTTTAAAAATTTTCAATTTAATCCTAAATTTTTTATAAATTTATAATTTTAATCTAGATTTGACCAGTATTCTGGTTACTAGCCGATATCGACCAGTACTAATTAATTAAAAGAGTTAGTATCGATAAGTACCAGAGTTTAGTATGAAACTTTCTTGTTCGTTACTCGTTTTTGCCAATACGGATTGGTATTTTTAAAAAAATACGTGATTTACTAGTTATTATATAAATTAAATGATTATGCACATACATGTTTCACCAATATATATGTATATACATAAGTTAGAAGATATAGAGAAAGAGAGGCATGTATCACATTATCATGTCATGTCAAAGAGCTGTTTTCGTGAGAAGATGAGAAAATTCATGCAAGTTGCTGGTAAGTGGGAGCCAATTTCATGCTTTTCTTGCCTCTTCCTCATCTGTTAAACATATCTATTCTAGACCTCTTAATAATTGTGGATGATAAGGCTTGGAATTGCATCACCATTTCACGTAATAGGATTCATCACAACCTTCATTTCACTTTTTAATGGGGAGACCTCCTTGTTGTGATAGATCAAAGGTGAAAAAGGGTCTCTGGACTGCTGAGGAAGATGCAAAAATACTTGCATATGTATCCAACTATGGTGTTGGAAACTGGACTTTGGTTCCAAAGAAAGCAGGTTCTGGTGGATCTTCTTTTTTCTCCTTTTCTTCATTTTTCTGATACTGTTTTGATGTTCTGAAACTTGCAAGAACTTGCCTGACAGGACTCAACCGGTGTGGGAAGAGCTGTAGGCTAAGGTGGACTAATTACCTGAGACCTGACCTGAAACATGACAGCTTCACTTCACAGGAAGAGGAACTCATCATCAATCTTCATGAAGCTATTGGAAGCAGGTGCTTTTCCATTCAACATTTGTCTTCTCTTTTCACACTCTGAACTACTTTTGAAGAAGAAAGTGGAAAATTACCTAAGAAAAGAAATTTCCAGAGTTTCAAATGAAAGATCTTTTTCTATTAGAACTTCCATTTTGGGTCAAATTTTTAAGTTTATAACTCCTAAATTGTCTTTACTTCTATCTTCTACACCATTTTCATCTGGATCATCCAACCCAAACATGCACGTCAGCTTGACATCTCAAATATTGCAGATTCCTGAAGAATATAATGATACTCTTTTCCCTGATTCTGATATGGAGAAACTATAGAATATATTGTGTAAAAATTCTTATTCTTAACTACCTGTTGTTTCAAGGGCAACTTAAATGAGTCTGCTCATCAAAAATTCACTTTATTATGTGGAAACAGGTGGTCTATGATAGCAAAGCAACTGCCTGGAAGAACAGACAATGATGTGAAGAATTATTGGAACACCAAACTGAGGAAGAAACTTCGAAAAATGGGAATTGATCCTGTAACTCATAAGCCCTTTTCTCAGGTTCTTACTGAGTTTGGGAACATCAGTGACATTCCAGGCACTGGAAATCAAATTATCTCAGTCAATAAAAGACTAAGCAACAATGTTATGTCCAAACCTGGAGACTCTACTGCTATAGATTGGCGTTCAAGTTCTACTAGGCCTGTGATCGAAGATAATACCCCTACCATCAGCAATCCTCAGTTCCAATATCAATTTGAAACTTTACTGAAGTATTATTGTAGTGAAGTTGGATCTTCCTGCTCATCACCATCTTCTACTTCATTGACACAGTCAAGCTGCACACATATACCAACTTCGCCTCCCACATGGAGAGAATTTCTCCTCAGTGATCCATCTTTACCTTCAGATGAACAGGATCATGACTTACAAGGGTTTTTCTCATCAAGCAACATTTCAACTTTGACAGGAAAAGATGACCAGTACTTCCAAGGTGAACACAATCGGGATTTTGCATCAAGTCATCCCAGTGTATGCCTCGCTAGTGCCTCATCATCGTCTCCAGCTTCATTTGTGGATGATATCTTAGATAAAGACAGGGAAATGCAGCTGCAGTTTCCTCAACTCCTGGATCCTAGTTGTGATTACTAGTGATTTTGACAATGCAGTTCGACCCTGTAGGGACTAGAACCACGATATTGTAGGAGGCGATTAACACTTGATTAGTATTGGTTACATCAGAAACCAAGCTCTGTAATGGCACCAATGTTCAGACTTACTGTTTTAATTGATGAGTGGAGCGCGTTTATGTTCCATCTAACGCAATCTGATTACAGGCTGACATGCCATTAGTGGATATATCAAGAATGTCTTATCAGATTCTATCCACCAAATAAGGGTGTTTTAAGTTGTGGAACTCTTTAATTTCTACCCAAAAAGGGGGAGACAGATCTGAACTTCTGCCAATTTTGGGAACTTAAAGGCATAGAGAGGGAAGTTGCCACATTTCAAACCCAAAACTGCTGTATCAGTTAAAGGGAATGATCAAACCATGAATACATTGAAGAGATCATGTGTTTCATTACGAAGGCAGGGCTCTTCCAGCTGTGTATGGGATGATCTGCAGATAGAATGAAGGAGCGGTTGACTTGTTGGTACTTCGATAGGCACCCAATACAACGGAGCTTACGACAGTACGATCACCAGAAGAACAACTATATATGAATGCATCATAGAAACAGAGATCAACTATTCTAGTCCTTCAACTTGTAAACCTCAGAACAACATCGAAAGGGATGTATCTTTTCAATTTTCAGGCGTACATGGTAGCTTCCTGAGCCTACTTTCTTCACCTCTCGTTTGCCTTCTCTCTCATTATATACATAAATATATCAGCTTTCATTTTCTCTTTGATTCAGTTCCTGATTCCTGTTTTTTTCTGCAATTATTGCTCACATTACCAACCAAATGACCAAGAAAATACTCTTGGTATGAATGCCATGTTTCTGCTACTCCATGTTTATGAGGATGTTCTGACCATGATCTGGAACTATGATCAACATCAGCCACCTGCTTTACAGGAATCTTTCCAGTGTTTTTGTATGAAAAAGCTTAATGGAAATGAGGTATGATTAATGGTAAAAGAGGATAATGAACTCAATTTATGGTATAAGGTACTCAATTCTCAAGAACACTGAAAATTCTCCAGTTGCATAGGGTACAAATGTTTTTTTTTTGGTCATTCATCGATATTCATTCCAAAATGAGCAAGCAAGAAACATTATGTAAGATAAAGATTCTAACTGAAGACAAGAGAACATCTCCAACACAACTGAGAATTAGATTGAGATGACTCATACAGCTCATATTACTACATTTATCTTCTCTTCTATAATTATTGGCCAATCCAACAGAGCTTCAACTTCATAGCAAACATTCTTGCCTTTTGATTCGCCTTTTGTTACAACTGTACACTCAAGTTAGTATCTGTACAACTAGAAGGTAACTGCACAGCCGACTTCTCGTCCGTGCGATCAAATGCCCAGGCTGCAGCAACCCTTACGGGGAACATAAAATAGGAGGAACAAATAATTGTCTGAGAGTGCCTTTTCTTTTCTCTGTAAATGAATGCTTAGCACTTGATCAGTTTTATCAAGGCCTTCTCAACATGCTAGTTGATGGTACCTCGTGTAGTCAAGTTTGTTCAGACGCATGCAACATAACACATGCTCTGGTAATTCTTCGGCCTTGTTTCCCTGTTTAAACATGGATACACGGTTAAACCACACATGATTATAAACAGATCAAGCTTAAGTTTGCCAGACATGTTGATGAAGATGGTCACCTGAATAGTGAGGCCAAAATCCATGATGCAGTGCTTCAATCTTGAGTGGAATGCTTCAAAACCTTTTCTAGACACGTAGCTAAATCTATGCATATCCAAATCGATCTCCAAGTAGTTTTCCCCCTTTTTGAGTACACAAAACAAAAAGTCAGGATTCTTTTCTCCCTAATCATTAGTCTCACTTGTATTAATCCAAATGATAATAAGTAGCTAAAATCCACGATAATACATTCGGAAGGAAAGCCCAAAACTGATACTAAGGCAACCCTACAGCTCACCGCATTTAATCCATATTGTTAGCATATCCACGTTGATTTTATCATCCTGAAGGGAAATCAAACTTACCGAATAAAATTCATGTTGAGGACGTGATAAAACAGGTTTTTCATTGTAAGCATTCACAAGCTTCTTTTCTGTATTGCTCAATGTAAGATCATCCACGTTTACAAGTCGACCCAAGATTTTCAATCTTTCCCTGAATGGCGCAATTGTATCTAATGGGAAGCTTTTAACTCTCTCGACTTCATCGTTGATTAATCTCTGCAAATTAAACAAAATGAAGACACAAGCATGACGTTACAAATTGCTGGAATATGTTAACGATGAAGAAACCCTACAATGATTCAACTAAAAAATAGCACCACTTCCAGAAACAAGTCCGATGTAAACTAAAGTATATAGAGGTGGAAGAAGTCAATCTTACATTGATATTCTCTCGGAAATGATGGGGAAGCTCCGTTGAATAATTTTCAGACAGCTTAAAATACATAACCAAGCTCATTCCTTCTCCATCATTTTCACTTTGGAAAATTGTGGCAGGATACAGAGGTATCTGTGAAAAGAAAAAAGGAACTTATGTCATTATTATGCATGAGGAACATATATCAAACAATTGTTTCCTATCTTAAGTAGATAAGGAATGTACACACTGTTCCTGCACGGTGACATCATTCGATTGGGTAAAAGAACATTTTCCTCAAGAAAAGTAGGAAACTTCAAGCCAAAAATTAAAGATATCAGTAGATTCAGTACCTGAAGATTAACAACAAGGATAGGAGGGACTTCATCAGACGCCCTGACAGCGGGGAGTTCCATGAATTGAGCAATATGATGAACTTTTCTCGGGGATAAGAAGAGGTCAGCACCAAATGGATAAAATGCAGCAAAGTTTGGAGCAGAATCTTTCCTCTTGTCCCTGTATCATAAGAGTAGTACAGCATTCAATTGCAGCTCCATATGGTAAAACAGAAAAACATAAGTATGCACCCTACGACCTGCATGCACTTTGAAACAAGAAATCTTCTTTTAGACGAGTTCATGAAAGTAATACCCTTCAGCCCCCTTATTCAGTTAACAAAATACATTGGCTGCATATTTTGCACACTTGAGACAGAGAAAACTGATGTAGCATGGAGAGACAAAGCTATCAGCAGAAAATCAGGTAATACTGACCTATGGTAATTGTTTCCCCGGACTTTAAAAGTATTTGGCTCAATAGGTGACCAACAATCAGCCATCATCTTCTCTATGGGGCAATATGGCATGGAGGAACCAGCAATTGGTTTTGGCAGGACGGCTTTCGGTGAAACTGAAACACGAAAAATTAGAACACATTAGATCCTTCTACATATAGTAATCACTCATATACACATTTATATATGGACACAAAACATATTATGAAGTTTGAACAATACTTACTCAAAACTGGAGTTGTAGGAACATCTTCTTTAGATTTGAAGGAAAGTCTTAGTGCCAATTTTCTTTTAGCAATGGGAGTGGCAGGTCCAAAGGATTTTCGCTTCTCAAGTGTGGGGACGGTAGAAGGAAGACAAGGCAAGCAAGTACTCTGAAGAAGGCCACAATGGTCTTCCTCTTGCTTTCCAGTCTCTCCAACTCTGGCATTAGAAACTTCCACCACATAAACAGGATTCAACTCATTAGGTCTCCCTACAGAACTCACACATTGCTCTGCAGTAGAATTGCGCGCAAAATCGTCAAGATCCTTGCTTTCGGATCCAACTACAGAAAACCCATCTGCAGAATAGAAAATCACGTTCTGGGTCAGGGAAAGTGAATTGAAATCCTTTTTTGAAGACTAAATAAAAACTAAAAAAAGAAAAATACCCTCATGAACACTGTAAAAGTCATCGTCCCATTCAGAATCAAGCACTGAAATAGCGTCGCACCATCCGCTTTCCACGCTTCCTGATCAATAATAATAACCGTTAAGGAAAAAGACCCATCTTAATCATCTCCAAAAAACAAGATCATTGAACTAAAAATGAGAATGTAACAAAAGAAGAACCTTGAAAAGTAGGATTACTGAAAGAGCGATCTGGAGGTGCAGAAGAAAAGTCAAATTGACGAAGCTTACGAGAAGATACCCTCCGTCTAATGATTCTGCTTCTTCGCTTCGCAGTTTCAGTCCTTATCTTATCCTTCTCGTCCTTCTTCTTCTTCTTCTTCATCAACATCGTCTTCAACGAAAAACCCTTCACACACCCATCAGACGTCGAAGCACAATTTCCCATCGTCCCTTACCGTTCTCCTTCTTCCTTCCAGATCAGAAAAGAACTCGCACTTTTCTTCACCTCAGAAGAGTAAAGCAATTATGAAGAAGCCAAAGACACCGTCTTCGGATCTCCAATTTCAAAAGCGGCTTTAAGAAAGGGCGAAATTGAGTTAAAACCCGTGGCCGTGGAGCCACGTGGGACCCACTCGTGAACGTGGTTCGATCCCACGGTCGTGATGCAGTGCGCCGTGGATAGTGGGACCTGGTCTCTTCTTCCAAGCGCGTATAGTGGAGTGGTCAGTGGAGGGAAAGATCGACACTAGTAGTTTGTTTAAGGTACGCGTCCTGAACTATGATCTCTTCTTGCTTTTGTCTTTATTAGAAAGGAGATACACGTGCTATTGAGTTCGGATTATTCATCAATTATTTAAGCGCGTGTGCTGATTTTAGGCATTATTAAAGATGGTAAAAATTTAAGGGGTGTAGTTGAGTGGTAAAGGACTCGTTTATCTTTAACTAAAGATTCGGTGTTTGATTTTTGATTTTAGATATGAAGCAGCCTTAAATCTTTGAGTCAACTATCTCATCCTTTGAGGTGCCTACAAATAATGATG
>JAOTIZ010000001.1:24909812-24924646 GCA_027123425.1 Erythroxylum panamense | reverse complement strand
CGTGTGTCGGGCCTGGGCCTGGCGTGGAAGTAGGATTGGACCGATCGGCCCATAGCCCTGTGCGGTCGACCCGACCAAAATGTTTAATACGCCATAATATAATAAGATTATGTTTAATTGGACGTAAAATCTTTAATGAAATTAAATAAAATATAACATAATGGAATGAAATGATTTATAATGAAATGGTACGTACATAGATGTAATGTTAAAAAATTATTATTTGGAAAGATGAAACGGTTCATAATGTAATATAGTAAAATATTGTTTAGACGAAGAGTTTATAAAGTAATATAGTATTTCATTTTACATTTTATCCTAAATCTCTTGAATTGAAGGTTTTTTTACTTTTACTGTTTACAATAGAATAAAATGTAATATAAAACCCTTCTCTTTCATCTCATTCTATTTTGTTCCATTATAAAACTTTATCCCAAACAATGGAATAATATTACATTTTATTCCATTTCATTATAAAACCTCCAATCAAATATAGTCTAAACATTGAAAAAATATATTATCATTATTCATCGAAAAATTTGAAATTTAATTGAAAAAAACTATTAAACGAAAACTAACTAATTTATTTTAGTTCATAAAAGTCGAATAGTTTACAAAATTTGACCGATTAATTAATAAGTTGATCAATTTTTAATAACAAGATTTGCTAAACTAAATTGAATTGAAAAGTTAATCGGTTCAAAATTTTTATGAATTGATCCGAATAAATCAATTCAATTTTTTAATCATTAAAATTTACAAATTTGAGTTATTAATGTAAAAATCAATAGAATGATTGTGGAAATTTTCTGTATATTTCATTCCTCTGATGCAAAGCCATATATACACGGTGGAAACCAAAAATATCTCCTAAACGATAGCACCTAATCTCCTAATAAAAAGGAAACAGATATTTACATTAACTACAATATATATCTACAAAATAATTCCTAATAATTAAATTGAGTTTATCTTTAAGAATTAATTGGTAAATTTAGGGCTAGTTAGCCATTAAATGATTACAAAATACATGATCAGGCTTGATAAAAAAGTTTGGTTCAACTTCAGCTTGAACTTAATACATATTGTGATTATAGTACTCCAAACCTCCAATTTCTAATTATTGCCTAAGCATCGTGTCCTAGAAAGCCATGAAAACATCAAGTTGGTGATAAAGGCTGTTTTCAACATAAACTAAGATGCTATGTTATGGATTAACTTTCAAGGTTATATAAAAAAGATGAATTAGTTAAAAAAAAATCAAAGTTCTCACATTCTAGGTTGTGAATGAAGATTTTTTTTGCTTACACCAATCAATATTGGTTTAAAATGTTTAACCAATATGAGACCCTTATAAACTAGACTAAAATTGAACAAAATTTAAAAATTTGAAAAAATAATTAAAGAAAATTAATATCACTTATCGAAAAATTTAATATTTAATTAAAATTTTAAATAAAAATTAATTATTTTTAAATAAAATTTGATTAGTTTACGAGAATTGGATAATTAATTAATAAACTAATCAATTTTTAATAATAAAAATTATTAAATTAAATTAAAAATTAAAATAGAACAAAATAGTTCATCGATCGAGATTTTAATGATTAAACCGACCAAATTAATTTAGTTTATACAACATTGGATAGATATACTGCTTACGTAATAATCAAAGATTTAAACGAACAAGACAAAAGAAATTCAATCTTTTGAAATATTCCCTAATGTTCACTCACGAGATGATACCTTTAGTCAAAGCATAATCAGTAGAAGAGGTAAGTAAGTCTTTTTTTTTTCCCTAATAGAGAAATATATAAATTAATTAAACAAAGTTTAGAATCCAATCTAATACTCAACCAACCAAAGTAGAGTATTAACATAAACATTGATGGTTTTGCAAGAATTTATGAGCTTGACAATTGGTCGAATTGAGTTTTAATCCTCAAATTTCATATTTAGTCAAATTCTATTATTTTTAATTTAAAATTTAAATATAACGCTATTTTATTTGAAAATTTTGAATTTTATGTCTGAATTAGATCAAATAGTTTGTACCCAAATTGCCTGTTAACTTTGGGTCGAAACGAGTTAGTCTGAACAAAAATCATGATTTCTAATTAAGTTAATTACACGTGTATGACATAATTATAGATTATGAGGGTAGTCCAACTTGACCCAAAATTAATATATCAAATATGGGTTAACTGGGCCTCAAGTTGAGCTTGACAGCTATCTAGGTCTGACTTGACCTGAGACTTAATCACTCTAAACAAAAACGATATTGTTTTACACTTTTATTTAAAAAAATTAGTCAAACTTCAGCTTGGATCACCTCTAACCTGTCAAGTTCTAAATCATGTCAATTATCTCTAACTCAACCCAATTTATTGCTATCTCTATTGTGGATTGATAAATTATAATAGTGTCAAAAAATATATATTCAAATTTTAGATTAGGAGATTGTAAGTTATTGTGATAAAATGGTTACAATTCATATATTTTGAAGTTGATGATGGTTGAGATTAAAATAATATATAAAAATGACGATGGATTAGGTTGAATTCAAATTACTTGACCTGAGTAAAAATATAAATAATTCAAAATTTGACCAAGTCAAAGTTCAAAACAATATGGTTTTGATGAATTATTCTATAAATTGTTGATTAAAATAATTTAGTTTTATTCTAATTGACTCAAACCAATTTAGGTCGTTTTTGACTTTGGGATATTAACTATCAAATAGTTTATGGTAACTTATAGTATTAGATAGTTTATAATGATTAAGTTATTTGACTGTGTATTTATTTACTTATTTTTTATTTTTTTATTCTTAATCTTAATCTTCTTAATATTTACTGTATTATTTATTTTGTTACTTATTTTATATTTGTATTTATTTGTTGTTATTATCGTTATTATTATTATTATTACTCTATTATTTTAATATGTATATAAATATATTTTTATTTGAATTTATCAAAAAAATATGTATATCAGTTAAGAGTAAAATTGCGTACTTTTAAACTTCTCCGAAACTCTTAATCAACTAAAATTTTATATTTTGGTTTGATCATTTCCAAATCGGTAGGCACAACGATTAGGTTATGCTCGATTTGATCAGGCCTCAGGCTTGATTATTTTCAAAAAATTAGTTTTAAATTATATTCGGGTTTCGACTATTCAAACTTATCTTGAATTAAGATTTACCAATTATAAAAAATAACGTTATTTTTATTTTTTAATTGAAAATAAAAAGCGGACAAAGTAAAAATTTGAATGGCCCGATCCTGATTCGGCCCACATGACTCTAGCCCGGCCCAATCCATTCCCACCTTTGCTGGGTGGGAACCCTTCCATACAAGGCCTCCAAATGCAAGCCATCTTTCTTTTCATTCGAAAAATTTGAATATATGTTCTTTTTTTTTCTCTCTTTTTATAAACTTAAATAAGTTCGTTCCGCTTCATTTTTTCCTTCTTCTTCTTCTCCTACTCCTACGTGTATGTCTCGAAGCATAAAATCTCCTTTCACTTCTTCGAATTCTCTTCTCCTTAACAATTCTCTCTTGTAGACACCTAACCTTTATTTTTTCTGTAACAAACGCACAATATGCGATTAATCGGAGAAGTACCAACACCCTAAAGATTCCTTTCATTGCCTTGTGAGATCTGGTTGCTTGGTTTGTTTGTTCTTCTCGTCGAGACAGTGAGTTTTTTATCATCGATTTATGAAATGGCTTTGTCGTTGTTCGCTGTTTTTTGTTTTCTGGTTTGGTTTAGTGTGGAAATTAACTTGCTTTTTGGTGGGTTATGTTTAGGGATATGAAGAGAATACGTGATGAAGTTTATGGTGGTGGAGGAGGAGGAGGAGGAGGAGTAGGTGGTGGCGGCGTTAGTGCTGGTGGTGTTGGTGGTGGCGGCTCGCAATTCAAGCGGCCTTTTGCTTCTTCTCGTGGAGAATCGTGAGTTTGAATTTATGTTTTGCTTTGTGGATTACACTCTTGTTGTTGTGTTGAAGTGCAAGTATTTGCCTTTTTGGTTGTTTGCTAATGGTTTGCGATGCATGATTTGTCTTCATCACTGTCTTTTTTGTTGTAGTCTGTAGGGTTTCTGCTTTTTTGTTTTATGTTTGTGTTTTTTTATGTATGTGTTTAATGTGCTTGAGCTAGCTCACTACTTGTTGGTCGTTAATGGCCTGTCTTGATGGATATGTAAATCTGGATTTAATTATTTAATTCAATATGCTGTTTTGAATCACGCATATGTGCATGAATAAAGAAGTAAATAAGCTAAAGGATGGTATGCATTGAAATCTTTTCCAAGTCCTGAATTGTATACATTGTTGGAGGTTAATTCTTGACCCTTTTGTTTCCTGAGGAATGGGGTCGCATGAGTGGGAATTTTGTTTACTAGTAAGGTCTTGGAAGAAGTGTAAAGTTGCACGTGTACAAATTTAAGTGCTACAGTGTTGTCTTGATGTTTTTCATGGAAATATTGATAGGATGTATTTTATCTACTTTTGCTCATTGCAGCTTCGTTCAATCACAAGTACCAATAGGGGGCGGGGGTGCAGGCGGAGGTACTGTTGGTGGGATTGGCACATCACAGAAGTTAACAACCAATGATGCCTTAACTTATCTTAAAGAAGTAAAAGACATGTTTCAAGACCAAAGGGAAAAATATGACATGTTCCTTGAGGTCATGAAAGACTTTAAGGCACAAAGGTTATTTTTCGACTCCACTTTCTTATACTGTTAGCCATTGGTGTTGGTCTTGATTCTTGGGTATCTTATGTTTTTTATCCCCTGCAGAACCGACACAGCTGGTGTCATTGCAAGAGTGAAAGAGTTATTTAAAGGCCATAACAACTTGATTTTTGGTTTTAACACCTTCTTGCCAAAGGGTTATGAAATAACTCTTGATGAGGAGGAGGCTCCTCCAAAGAAAACAGTTGAATTTGAAGAAGCCATCAGTTTTGTGAATAAAATAAAGGTGGAAGTGTTGTTTCACTGTTGTATATGGAGTTGTTGATACCTGTTTTTAGACTTTTGACTGATGAGTTCTGTCCTACAGAAGCGATTCCAAAGTGATGAACATGTTTATAAGTCATTCCTAGACATTTTGAATATGTATAGGAAGGAACACAAGGACATAAATGAGGTCTATAGTGAGGTAATTATACATTTATGCATTCTACAGTGTCACCGTTTGGTCTTAAGTGCATCTTTTTGGAAGGAAACTCTCATTCTACTCGTGCAAGATTTTCAACTGTTTTTTTTATAATTATCTTCCAGGTTGCTACACTTTTCGAAGACCATCCAGATTTGCTCGACGAGTTCACTAGGTTTTTACCAGATAATTCGGCATCAGCGGTGGTGCATAATGGTCCATATGCACGAAACTCTACCCACCGCTATAATGAACGGAACTCAGCAATCCCTTTGCGGCAACAACAAATGGACAAGGTACATGGATGCCATTTTCTCCTCATTTCTTTTTTAACCCATCCAATTAATGATGGTTTTGACCTGTTTGATCTTTTGGGACAAATCTAGTAATTGATTGTTGGGTTAAACATACAAGACTGATAAAGAATTTCTTTTACCAGCAACGGCGTCGAGACAGAATAATTGCTTCTCACGGTGAACGTGACAGCATTGACCAACCTGAACTTGAGGATGACAAAGCAACAATAAAAATGCAAAAGGATCAGAGGAGGCGTGCAGAGAAGGAAGGCAGGGATAGAAGAAATCATGATCAGGATGAAAGGGAGCTTGAGCATGATAACAACAGGAATTTCAGTTTGCCACGGGACAAGAAGAAACTTCCAGCTAAAGTTGAAGGTTTTGGCATGAATTCGAATGTTGCTTCCTATGATGACAAAGGTTCTATTCCTTATTACTACCAACAAATTTCGTGTTCTACACATCCTTCGACAGATTATTTGTAGTTGGGGTTGTCTGATTTTATTCTCATTTGGGATTTACTTTGCAATATGAAAAAATGATGGCTGCATGTTGCATTTCCATACTTGTCACATTGATGAAGCCTGCACTCTGTATGTCTTTAGGGAAGAAGAATAGCATCAGCATTAACCTTACATCAATGTTTTAGGAAGGGAAACTTATTGTTATCCTGATGAGAGCTAGTTTTTGTTGCTTTTTTTCCACTATATGCATGTAGATTATTAATTATCCATCTTAGAGCCTATTCCTTGCACATACATTCAAATGATTGGTAGAATATGGCTGTCCGAGGTTTCAGGTTTTCAGTATCATAGATGTCCTGGTTCTTACCTTGTTAACATCCCTTTCTTGTTTGACTTCTTAAGCTTTTCAGCATATTTAACTTCTTGTTTCACTATGCCAGGCATATCCAGCCAGGGATTCATCTTCTGCGAGAAAGTGAAGGAAAAATTAGGGGACTCAGATGACTACCAGTCATTTTTGAAGTGCCTTAACTTGTTCAACAATAGGATCATAAAAAGGAATGATCTTCAAAATCTAGTACGGACCAATCATTTCAAGCAAGAAGTGGATTTTCATTGTGGAAGACATTTTAAATATTTCCCTTTTATTTGGCGTTTTAATACGATATGCCATATCAATACAGATCTATTCAATCTATGAATTTATTATTAATTTATTATTCAATTTATATGTGAGCTTCTTACTTTCATATACTTGAACTAAGAGTTTATTGCAGGTGACTGATCTAATTGGGAAATATCCTGATCTTATGGAGGAGCTAACTGATTTCTTGGACCGCTGTGAGCGTGATGGTATTACCTGGAAACTATTTCTTATTCATTTTTTAATGTTCCTAAATTCTTTTGATATCTCTTTCATTATTCTTAAATTATTTAATTTTTGACACAGATGGATTCCTTGCTGGTTTTATGAGTAAGAGTAAGTTCGTATTGATATGACTATTGACCTTTAATAGTTTCTTAACAGATGGAGGTCAACTATTTGCTAATCACCTAATATAAACTGCTATTTATACTGAGAAATGCTTTTGTGGAATGCAGAATCATTAGGTAGTGGCGGACTTGTTTCCAGATCATTGAGAATGGAAGACAAAGATAAAGAGCATAAGCATGAATTTGATGGATCTAGAGAAAAGGAGAGATACAGGGAGAAGTACATGGCTAAGTCTATTCAAGAGCTTGACCTTTCAGACTGTGCACGTTGTACCCCTAGCTACCGGCTTCTGCCAGATGATGTATGAAGTTTCCATCATATTTGTTCTTTGAATTGCCATCAAGGTTTGTGCTGATATGTCTGCTGGTCCCTGTTTCTTTGCAGTATCCCATACCTTCAGCAAGCCAAAAATCTGAGCTTGGTGCTCAAGTATTGAATGATCACTGGGTCTCTGTGACATCAGGAAGTGAAGACTACTCTTTTAAACATATGCGCAGGAATCAGTATGAAGAAAGCTTGTTCAGATGTGAAGATGACAGGTAAGGTGTTTGTTGACCTCAGCTGTCCCAGTTTGTGCTGCTTTCCTCTTTTTGTTTGGCAACAGTTCTCTGCTTTACTGAAATAATGACATTTTGTATTTTCTTTGTAGATTTGAGCTGGACATGTTGTTGGAGTCTGTAACCTCTACTGCTAAACGCACAGAAGAGTTACTCAACAGCATCAATGAAAATAAAATAGAGATTCCGATACACATTGAAGAACACTTTACTGGTTTGTAAAAGGAGCTGGATTAGAGTAACTTAATTTTGAGATGTTTTTATTACACTAGGGGGATTTACAAGCTTGCTTAGAGCTGACATAATTGAGAATCCACGATATATATTTTTCTTTCTTACCAGCTTAAGTTTTGAACTTCTTTATATTGTTATGCAGCTTTAAATTTAAGGTGTATTGAGCGGTTGTATGGTGACCATGGCCTTGATGTGATGGACATATTACGTAAAAACTCAACTGTTGCACTACCTGTTATATTAACTCGGTTGAAACAAAAACAAGAGGAGTGGACAAGGTGCCGTTCAGATTTTAACAAGGTTTGGGCTGAAATTTATGCAAAAAACCATTTCAAATCTCTTGATCATCGCAGCTTCTATTTCAAGCAACAAGATTCAAAGAACCTGAGCACAAGAGGTGTGTTTTTATTATTCACCACTCTCATGCTTACTTTTAACATTCTTGCTGTACTTGAACTCCTGTTCTAGGTCTGTATTAGTTCATTAGTTCTCCTGCCAGTAATGAATTGTCTTGGATATTCCAGAAAACATTTTTATTAAGCTATTAAGCAGTGGGAAATATAATATATGCTGACTGGCCATATGGATGATTCTTTGGCATTATTGTTCATTTTATGCTCAATGGTTGCTTTTTGAAATCACAGCACTGGTGGCTGAAATAAAGGAATTGAAAGATAAGCAGCAGGAGGACAATGTTCTTCTTGCATTTGCTGCCGGAAACAGACAACCTTTGCTCCCACATCAGGAATACGTGTACTGTGACATCAACATTCACGAAGACTTGCGCAAACTTGTCGAATATTCATGTGAAGAAGTTTGCTCGACCAAAGAGCAATTGGATAAAGTTATGAGGCTCTGGACTGGGTTTATGGAGCCTGTGCTTGGTGTCGCTAATCATCCTGATGGCACCGATAGTTCTGTAGATGAAGGATGGACTAGGTGTCCTGCCATAAAGTGTGGCACATCAATCATTGCAGAGAATGGTGGAAGCCCTGTGGCTGATCCTACTGTATTGAGTTATAAACAAGCAAAGGCAGCTGACAATGGAGATGAAAGCATTTTACCTGAAGTGTTAAACCTTGGCAAGACAAGTTTGGCAAATGGAGACTGTTCAACGGAAGAGTTTAATTTCCCTGAAGTAGATTGTACTTGTAAAGATGATCAAACCTCAAATAGATATGTGCTAGAAAGTGAGAAGCAGGGTACTGATACGAGTGACAGAATATCTGGATATAATCGAGAAATTGATTCTGCTCAGGGTATAGCAGATGCCAGAACATGTCATATGCTTGGAGCAGAAGATGGTCATGTAGGAACCAGCACTACTGGGATGGCAGGTCTGTTTTTGAATTCTATGCATACTTTCCATGGTACTTTGGCAAATTTCCAGTTATTGAGTTTTATACATCTTCTGATATTCTGAAGTATTAATATTTAAAGGACTTGGTTCAATTTCTTCCATTCCTGCTACTGCCGTTACTGAGGATCACAAACTCAAAACTGGTACTGATAGTGTCTTTCCACCTGAGGTATTGAACTTGCAACTTCTGTGATTCAAAAATTCTAGATGTCATGATTGATGCTGAAATTGTCTGATTTTTCTTTCCTTGGCTGTTTTGACTTGTATATTAAATCTGTTGGTTGGGATTTCTACCAGTTTGTCTGTGAAATGCTCCTCTTAAATGATTGTTGTCAATTTCCGTCTCCTTGGTGCATCAGGTTGGGGTTGCAAAATCTGTTTTGGCCACAAATGGAATACCAGTTGACTCCTTTAAAGCTAGTAGTCCATTCAAAATTGAAAAGGAAGAGGGTGAGCTATCACCTAATGGTGATTCTGAGGACAACTTTGTCCATGGAGATACTAGTATGGAGGCTATGCCAAAAGCAAAACACAACACTGAAGGTAAGCAGAATGATATTGGAAATGGAGAAGAATCCCATCGACAGGAGGCTAGAGCTCAACATGATGCTGATGCAGATGCTGATGATGAGGATAGTGAAAATGCTTCTGAAGCAGGTGATGATGTTTCAGGCAGTGAGTCTGCTGGTGACGAATGTTCCAGGGAAGACCATGAAGATGACGAAGATGTAGAGCATGATGAAGTTGATGGGAAGGCTGAGAGTGAAGGCGAAGCTGAGGGAACAGCTGATGCACATTTTACTGATGGAGATGTGCCTTTGTCAGGAAGTTTTCTTGTAACAGTGAAGCCCCTTGCTAAGCATGTTCCATCAGTCTTGCTTGATGAAGAGAAGAAAGGTCTTCAAATTTTCTATGGAAACGATGATCTTTATGTGCTTTTCAGGCTTCATCAGGTAAGGAAACACAATCAATGGGAAATCTTTGTTTCATGTTGTTCATAATTCATTGTCTATTAACCTGTGTGTTAAAATTTTCAGATCCTCTATGAAAGAATTTTATCAGCAAAGATAAATTCTATTGGCGCTGATATGAAATGGAGAACTTCTAAGGGGTCTGATTGTCCAGATTCCTATGCCAGGTGTCTTTATATTCTATTTTGTATTTTACCTTGTTATTGCATAACACATCCTTGTGATGATCGTTGTTGTATGTTATGTAGATTTATGACTGTGTTGTACAATCTGCTTGATGGATCCTTGGATAATGCAAAGTTTGAAGATGAATGCAGAACTATAATCGGGAATCAGTCATATGTGTTATTCACACTGGACAAGTTGATATACAAATTGGTGAAGCAGGTTGGGTTACTAAATATGTTGTCATGAATTTGTTGTGTTCTGTGAGAACATATGAATCATAACTTTTATTGCAGCTTCAAACTGTTTCAACTGATGAAATGGACAATAAGCTTCTTCAATTGCACGAGTATGAGAATTCCCGAAGAGCTGGGAAGTCCATTGATTGGATATACTATGATAATACACGGTTCCTTCTTCATGATGAAAACGTATACCGTATGGAATTTGTAAGCCAACCCTTCTTTCTATTGATTATCTAAATAGATTGTCTTAAGTATTTTCTTCATTAACTGTTGTCAAATTTTCTTCTTGTGCTTCAGTCATCTGCTCCGTATCGTTTGTGCATTCAGATGATGGACAATGTAATTGAGAAGCCTGAGGTGTTGCAAGTATCCATGGACCCTAATTTTGCAACATACTTGTATAGTGATTATCTGTCAGTCTCTCCTGGGAAAAAAGAGCCACATGACATTATATTGTGCAGGTACTGACATCATGTATCATTCACTTGCAGCAACTTGAATGATTGTTGATGATTGAGGCATATTATAAGTAGTTCGAAATCTGCTTTAAGCAGTTTGTCCTTCATCTGAATCCCCATTCCCTAATTTATCCTAAAGGAGTTTTGTTTATGTGCTAATGGAGCTGTGTTAAACATATTTGTAACCTCCTGCTCTTCAGCCTTATGCTTCTGGAAGTTAGTTTGTTTCTAAATTTTTGGGCTTTGGTAGTCCAGACAAAAAGAAACGTCTTGTATGATGGGATAGTTGATGTTTTATGCACCAGTTAGTATAGCAATTTTTTCTTAGAAATTCTGCCTGATCTGTTTTTCATAATTCAGTTTCGATGATTCTATCTGCTGCTAGTTCGTAAAAAACCAGCTTTCCTATGGGTAGCCTCAACGTTGTTACCTTACATAGTATAAGATTCTCAAATCATATTTGAGACTGACAGCACTTCAACTGATATGAGCAGAAACAAGCGCAAATACGCAGGGCTACAAGAATCTTCTGCTTTGAGCATTGCTGTGGAAGGTGTTAAGATGTTCAATGGTTTAGAGTGTAAGATCGCTTGCAATTCTTGCAAGGTATCTTCTATGGTTGTGCAGAATACAATTTCCTTTAGTTTCTTGCATCGTTTATTCATCGTCTACAAGTTCCACTTGTTTATACTGCATTTACGTTTCCCTTGCTGTGGAGATTACAAAAGCAAGAAAATAGAAAATTCTGAGACTTGGTGTTCTAGCTTTTTGTAGTTTTTCTGATGTTCGCTTTCTTAATGTTTTTGTTCAAATTGCTGCTCTCTCTCTCTCTCTCTCTTTCTGTGTATCTTCTCTTTTTTCCTATTGATGAGCGTTAATATTTTCATTGCAGATTTCTTATGTGCTAGATACAGAGGATTTATTTTTCCGACCTAGGAGGAAAAAGTATAAATCATCCCAGAGATTCCATGACCAGAAGCAGGCAAGAGTACAGCGTTTTCACAGATTCTTGTCTGCGTCTTAACAATTTTTAGTGTCCCCTAATCCACCTCAGATTGTGAATATGGTAATAGTTTTTATTCTCCCCTTGCTATCCAGTACTTTAAACGTTTCAGTGTAAGATTTGAACATGTTTTCCTGCTTCTCTAGTGTCATTGGGCAACTGAACCTAGCGACGCAGCTTCAAGGTAACATCTTTGTGTACACTATTTGTCGAAGTGGCAACCCTGAGAAATTTAACTTGACTCAGTGATGTAAAATCCTGCAAGAACACACGAGCATCATCTAAAACCATCCCTGTGTACATAAGGCTGATGGATGATAATTTTGTAGAAATGTATCTATTTCCTTGCTAATCGTCTGTTGTTATAAGTTAGGAATTGACATACTCTTTTCATTTTCGATTTTTTTCCTGCATTTAATAGTTTAAGGTTTCTTTTGTGGTTCTCGGGATTCGAGCGGCCAGAACTAGTACTCACCTCCCTCTGCAGTGTGAACAATTTTATCAGTTGAAAGAAGACAGATTATGGAGGTTCAGAGGTGGGTTGTGTAGAATAGAGATTAATCTGTAGGAATATTTCATTTTTAATCACACAATTTAATTAATTGCACATTCTTTCTTAGGATTTTGCAGAATTTGACATGCTAGTTTCTATTCTTTGGTTGTACTATCACAAGGTTTAGATGATTTTGCAATGCAGTTCTACAGAAGCTCACATATTGCAATTGAAATCTGCAGTGGTAGTTTGTGAATGTGGAATGATAATTTCATAGGTTTGGTTTTTCCATCACTAAATGCTTCTGTTTTCCAAACTTATAATTGGAGCTTTTATGTGCTCAAAGAATGCAGCATTTTGATTTAATTGTAATAAATACAAGATTACATGATAAAATTGCAATAATAATTGATCTGTTAAGTAAAAAATTTTCAGGTCCCCTAAAATATATTTTGTTTTTGTTGACATGATCTTAGGATCTTTTTACTTTGATGAGTATTTAGTTAGTAATAACATTATATTTCCTTGTTAAGTGGTTCAATTGTGTTTAATTAGGGCTAAATTTTCATATAGTTTAATTAATTTAAGAACATTTTAAATTATTAAAAATATTTTCGTGAATTTAAAGTTTTAGAAATTGTTTTTTAGACTTGTTAAAAATAATAATAATAAATAATTGTCACATATATTATGTATGAATTTACTAAAATCTATTGTGGTTGGATCAAATTTCTTAAATATTAATAATTAACTTTAATTTAAGTTAATTTTAATAAATTATTAATTTATGTTAGTTAAGAAGTTATTCTCAATATTATTTGATTGGATCATATAAAATGTCATTATTTTTTAAAAGACATTTAAGAAATAAACTTTTTCCTAAAAATGTTAGAGCTCGGTGAGAATGAATACAGTGAAGAATGATAATGGATATTATCATTATAATTATGATAGTTGATTAAGGAGAAGAAATGATTATTATTATAATTAATAGTGATTAGTTTGTAAAAAATATTGAGAAATAAAAATTTATTATATTTTAATTAATTATAATATAATATAATTAATAATAATATTTGAATTAATAATTAATTAATTACAATATTTTAATTAATTAATTATATTGAATTAATTAATTAATTATAATATTTTAATTAATTATATTATAATTAATTAATTATATTTAATTAATTAGTATTTAAAATATATTTTTGAATCTTATTTCTTTACTAAATGGAAGCATGGAATAATCTTCAAAATTGAGATATCAAGCTATCGTCTCTATGTCTCTATAATGTATTCAACAACTAACAATTTATTTTTTATTTCTTACCTATTGACTCCTTTTTAAACCTGTCGACCAAGTATCTTGAATTTTTTATCCGAGAAGAGATTACATTTAATTATCAAATTCCATTAAATTTTTTAACGTGTAACTCTATGCTTTAATTTTATAACCCTTTTAAGTTTACGAAGAATTGAGTGATTAAAATCGTGTTAAGAATAACTCTCTATGATTTATCCAATTAATAATGCCAATCTTCATTTACTCTAATTAAAAATGCAGTCTGAGCTTTAATTTCATAATTATTGAGTTACTAAACGCTTCGGGTGAAGAATAAATCTTCATAACCTATTTGACTAGTATAATATTCCTTTTTTCAAGGAAAATATTAAAAATAGTAATAATCATTTCAATATTTGATAGGAGGATTTTGTTTTGTATTAAAATATAATAAAGAAATAATAAAAACCCAATTTAAATTGCGTTCTTGGCTCAATTCTATGAAGTAATAATAATCAGTATATATTTAATAATGACGACACAATAATGAGATCTAAGAAGGTTCAGTGATACACAACAGACTCTTTCTAAAGTCATCATATGTTTAATATTTGTGAATAATTCTTAAATTTAATCAACCATAAATGCATGCATGTTAGATTAGATAGCATATATGCAGATATCGTTTCATACCGGTCCGTACTAACTGGTACATACTGTACCGGACCAAAATCGGTACAAAATAAAGGTCAATTGTATTGGATTTAAATATTGATCGGTACCAACCCGTTTTGGATAGTACAGGTCAATATTCAAACTACCGGCTAGTACTAAAAATTTTAAAAAATATGGGGGCTTTTTTGTAAAGTTTTTAAAATCTCCCTCCCGCTTTTCCTCCCCTCTTTTTTTCAAAGTTTTTTTAATTAATTATTTTAATTGCTACAACTTTGATAATTATTGTGAATTTTTAACTTTTGTTTTCAAAATAATAATAAATATTTTATTATTAATAATAATTATAAATTAAATAAAACTTACAAATAAATTATTTTTATTTAAATTTATTTTAATATTTTATATAATATTTATTAATAAAGTATTAATGAAAATATTTTATTTTTTAAAATAAATAATTTAAAAATT
>JAOTIZ010000001.1:24870308-24891796 GCA_027123425.1 Erythroxylum panamense | reverse complement strand
ACATGTACAGATGGTTGATTGATCTTGGAAGAGAAAGCTACAACTTGGTCATTAAAATAATAAGAAAACAGTACATGATTGATTATCTTGGAAGAGAAAGCTACACATGGTCATTAAAATAATAACAAAACAGTACATGTACAGATGGTCGATTATCTTGGAAGAGAAAGCTACACATGGACATTAAAATAATAAGAGAACAGTACATGTACAGATGGTTGATTGATCTTGGAAGAGAAAGCTACAACTTGGTCATTAAAATAATAAGAAAACAGTACATGGTCGATTATCTTGGAAGAGAAAGCTACACATGGTCATTAAAATAATAACAAAACAGTACATGTACAAATGGTCGATTGATCTTGGAAGAGAAAGCTACACATAGTCATTAAAATAATAAGAAAACAGGACATGTACAGATGGTCGAAGGTCGATTGATTTTGGAAGAGAAAGCTACACAGATGATTCAAATACCGAGTGGCGATGCTTCCTGACGGTGGCAACTTGAGCTTGACGTTAACTGGAAAACAACGACGAGCGACAGGCGCTTGAGGGAGTGTGGACAACTTCGACTGAAATCGGTAGGACAGAAGAAGAAGGGATTTGAGGAGTTCTTTCTTAATAAGGAAGACGTCGACTATTCGCATATCCAAGCCGTATTGAGCTATCTTGAGCCGTATTCGCACCGTATCCAAGCTGAAAAAACTATTTAATTATTCAGACACGTACGGACACATGTCCGACACGTGTCCACCACGTGTCCAACGCGTGTCCGTGTCGGACACGTGTCGGACACACGGACACGGCAACATTTTGCCGTGTCCGTGCTTTAGAGTTTTCCATGAACACATCTATCCTTGCTACCATAAAGCTAATTCTCCAACCATAAATATAATTTTCCTTTTTCATTATGCTTTGCTTTTTGATTGATTAGTGTATTCAAGATCGTTCCTTTCTTACTCTAAGTTTTCATCTTGCTAGTTCTCATTCTATCCTTATATTTGTTGTTTCTTGTTTTCCCTAAACTTTGGTTTTTCTCTAATTAGTTTTTGATTTGTTGTCTTTCAACTTGGAACCTTTAATATGTTCTAAGAAACCAAAACCCATTTCTCCTAGAATAAGAAAAAGCTTCAAATTTTAGGTATGGTGCATTTTTCCTTATTATAGCTCATTTAGAATTAGGGAAAACTGAGTTTAACTAGGAGAAAATTAAGCTGATGATTGGTTTTCATCATCCCCCTTAGCTGGAATTGATGTGTGTTAAAGGCACAAAAAATAAAATTTAACTCCACATAACTAAATTTGTAGTAGTTATGAGTAAGGATTATATCCACAAAGAGTGTATGTTTAGCTTTTGTAACAAATAAACCATTGTTTAGAATTGGGAGTAGAGGTGGTTTTGGTTGAATTCAATTAACAAAATAAAGTAGAACTAAAATTTTAAAGGTAAATCAGATTAAGCAGTACAAATTTGATAAAATTAATGGATTTTGAATCCAATTAGTGATTCAGTCTCAACCTTCACACAAATATGCACAATTAATTGTGTTGTTCTTGGACTTTCTTCGAAACTATTACCCTGCATTTGTTTGTTGTCCTCATGGGTGAGGACAGCAGACAGAGACACAAAAGTTCTATCCCTCGTGCTGTTTGCTTGTTGTCTTTAGAGGACAAGGACAGAAATTTTTGTTCCTTTCAAAACTGAGGTACAGGAATTTTTGTCCTACGGACAAGAACTGGAAATGTAAAAAATAACCTTGTGAATTACAATCGATAATAGAGAAATTTAATCACAGCATTAGGTTGAAGGAAGGTGTAGATTTGATTGACATTAGGTTCTATCGATATTCAGGATAATAAAAAGATATCATTAAAAAGGCAATACAAGAGCTATTGCAACCAGACTTTTTTTTTTTTTGCTTACAAAGGATAATAAAACAAACAAACCCTACATAACTCAAACTACAAACACTCTACTAGCATAGTGTTTTGTGGTACAAAGCTCCTTACTTGTCTCAGTGGATGAGCTCTATAATGACCGTCGGAGGCTCCTGAAGTATATGTAGGCTTGGGCTGGATAAAACTGCTAGAGAAGCCAGGTTATTGGTACACTAGTTTCCTTCGCGGTATACATGCTGAAAATGCACCTCCCATGTTTGATGGATTAAACCACGAGTACTTGTCATCAAAAAATTATCCTCGGACAAAACTATATTAGAAGAGGAAAGAATGTTAATCACCTCTAATGAATCCACTTCAACGATAACGCGTTAATATCCAAGCGTCCATGCCAGTGTAAGGCCTGAGTGGACTCTCCAGAGTTCGACAGCTAATGGCAAACCCCTTCCAATGTTCTGTAGAAATCTACCACACCATTGTCCGTGGCAGTTCCTAATTAATCCTCCAGTAATAGAAATGTTAGATCCTTGTTTAACAGCTCCATCAGTATTTAATTTGACCCAATCCTCCGTCAGTTTGGTCTAACCAACTAAATAGCCCACAGGCAAACCCAGTCAATGTAATCCATAACGACTCTAGTTCCTTCTTCCGGCCAAACAAATTCAGCCTCAAAAAGGCTTTTGTTTCTCTATTGCCATAAAAACCACCAGGTTACTACATATATTGTAACCCACTCTACCTGCTTCACTTGTGAGTGCCTTATAAGGTTGGATTTTACCCACATCCCCTCATCTTGTTGAAAAAAAATACGTGTCAACCATCTTAGGGGGGAATTTATACCCAGTTTTTATGCATCGCAAGTGTTGTTATTGTCAAAGAAAGATAATTCGTGGCAGACATGCATGGACTACTGAGAGTGAACAAATTGACATTGAAGGATAAGCTTCTGATTTCCATAATTGAAAATTTGTTGACGAGTTGAACAATTCAAATTGATACTCAAAATTGGACCTGCATTTGGGTTACTACTAGATCCGCATACACGAGAAGAACGTTTTTAAGCCTCTGTTTGGTTGGGCTTATATTAGTAGAATTTTTGTCAGTAGAATTTTTTTATGTAAATCTTTTATAAGAAGAATTTATCTAAAAAGCCAATTAACTGTTTGATTTTCATTTAAAAAGGAGTTTTTTTTAAAGAGCTTCTTATAATAGACTGTTTGATAACATTAAAAAAAACACTTTTAATTTTAACTATATTTTATTTTGTAATAAAAATTATTTATACATATAAATATTATTTAAAGTATATTATACAATATACAAAGCACAATACATTAATTATTATATAAATTTAAACTATATGAAACGTAATGAAAATATATCTAACCAAATCTTTTATATAGATTATAACATAAGTAAAACTAATATCAAAAATAAATATTAAAACATATAAAAAGCTAAATAATATTATATAAATCTAAAAAAACATGAAGATAAATTTGTAGGTATTATAGGAATTATGTGTAAAACATAAGAAAAAGTGACTAAAAAATAGGCTCATTAATTGACCTAAAAAATCTACCTGAAAAAGTGTTTTTTTAGAAGCTCCAAATTTGAGCTTTTTAAAGAGTTATATTTTGACTGTCAAAAAAGTCATATCTATTAAAGATATAATTTTTTATTTTATAGCCAAACACCCATTTAAAAAAACATTTGTGATAAAAAAAGTGCTTATTAATTTTCTAAAAGCTCATCCATTTTAGAAAAGGGGTTTGCAACTAATGATAAGACGATAAATACCATCCGAACTTGGCTAGCCCCAAAGTCCTTAAGGGAACATTGAGGGTTCTTTGGACTCACATGTCACTATAGAAGGTTTATTTGGGATTATGCGCCCTTGAATGATTTACTAAAGAAACCAACGATGAATGAATATAATAAGGAAGAAGGCCAACAACGAACCTTTAAGAACTTAAAGGAGGCCTTAACAATAGCTTCAGTCTTAGCGATGTCTGACTTCTAATGGTCGTTCATGCTAGAGGCAGATGCTTGTGGAAAGGACATTGGAGCGATCCATCAATAGAATAAACAACCAATCGCCTATTTAGGCAAGACCTTAGCAAACAAACATCTAGGATTGTCCATGTATGAAAGAGTAGGCCACTAAGCAATGACATTATTACCTCTGTAGGAGAGTAAAATAAAGAGAGTAAAGCAAAAAAGAGACCGAATTGTAATGATTTCTCACATTTGTTATTGCGTTTGTTGTAAGAACATTATATACAAAGATATGCTTGATTCTAGACTATTCGTTACAACAGAATGTACAGCATAAGAATGATTTGTTATCTGCAGCTGGAAGTCTGTTGAGAGGAAGATGCTCCACTGTTAACAGGTGTAGAGGAGATTGTGGTGAGCTTGGATGTTGAGTTGGCAGATGGGCTTGGAGCTAAAAGACATGGCCCATTACAAGACTCTGTACAAGGCTTTACTATCGGAAGTGAATCCCTAATACCCCCACTTAAACGAAACCTCGAATTTTGTACGAGGTTGAGTTTGAAAGTTAAATCCCTAAATCAAGCCACAGAGAGGGGTTTGGTGAGCAAATCGGTAATTTGATCAGCAAAGGGCACATACCAGACCTCGAGAAGACCATCGGCGATCTTGTCTCGCACAAAATGCATGTCAATCTAAATATGCTTGATGCGAGCGTGGAAGACTAGGTTTTAGGAGAGAGAGTGAGCGTCGTTGTTATCGTACCAGAGAATAGCGGGTCATGAAGGGGGAAACCCAAGTTCGGAGAGAAGAGACGATAACCAAAGGAACTCAGTGGAGAGCCGAGAGAGAGCTCGATATTCGTCCTCGGTGCTCGAACGAGTGACGACATTCTGCTTCTTGGATCTCCAGAAGACGAGGTTGCTCCCAAGAAAAACATAACTACCGCTTGTAGATTTGCGGTCATTGGGAGAGTTGACCCAGTTGGAATCGCTGAATGCTTGAAGGTCGATAGACGAGGAGGAGTGGAACAGTAACCCTAGATCGAAGGAGCCCTTCAAGTAACGTAACACTCGTTTCAAAGCAGTCCAGTGAGAGGTGAGAGGGTTGGAAAGAAACTGACTGAGCTTGTTTACGATAAAACTGATGTCAGGTCTCGTGTTGCAGAGGTACCGTAGAGCACCAACCAAGCTGTGATACAAAGAAGGATCTGCAAAAGGAAGGCCATCATTGCGAGAAAGCTTGAGACCCGTGAAGGCTGGAGTGGAGCAGGGCTTGCAGAGGGCCATATTAGCCTGAGTGAGTAAATCTTTAATATACCCACTTTGTGATAGATATAGGCCAGTTGAGTTTTTGTAAACTTCAAACCCCAAAAAATAATGTAATTCGCCCAGTGTTTTGAGGGCAAACTGTGAATTGAGCTTGCTTATTATGGATTGAATTGTGGATAAATTGTTGCCTATGATGAGAATGTCATCCACGTAGACTACGAGGATGAGAATTGTACCATTTTGATGAAGGTAAAACATAGATGTGTCATTTTTAGAGTTGCAGAAACCCCATTATAGAAGAGCAATCTTGAGTTTGTGATACCAGGCTCTTGGAGCCTATTTTGAGCCTATTTTAGGCCATAGAGGGCTTTAGATAGCTTACACACATGATTAGGAAGATGTGGGTGTTGGAAATCTTGAGGCTGAGTGATGTACACAGTCTCATTAAACTCACCATTGAGAAATGCATTGTTGATATCGACTTGTTGAATACTCCAATTGAAGGAGGCAGCAAGAGATAAGACAACTTTGATGGTGGATGCTTTCACCACTGGAGAGAAGGCATCGGAGAAATCAATTCCAGGAGTTTGGGAAAAACCCTTAGCCACTAGGCGGGCCTTATGCTTAGCTAAGGTGCCATCTGCATTATACTTGGTCCGAAAGACCCATTTAGTTCCCAAAATATGCATGTTAGAATCATAAGGCACAAGGGTCCAAGTGTTGTTGTTCTGTAGGGCAGACATTTCCTCACACATGGCTTGGTACCAAATGGGATTGGAAAGGGCTAAGGAAACAGAAGCTGGTTCGGGAGAGGGACAGAAGTGTAGGGTAGCAGAGTAGATTTTGGGTTTGAAAATGCCACTTTTGGCTCTGGTTTGCATAGGATGGGTAGAAATTAAAGGTGGAACAGCAGCAGTAGGTGGGTTGGTAGCAGTAGGGGTGGGCTGAACAAGAATGGGGGAAGAAGGTGAAAATAGGGAAGGTTGGGTAGCAGAAATGGGGGAGGAAGGCATTAAGGTAGGAGAAATATCAGCTGAAGGAGAAATGGAGGATGGAGATAATACCTGATTGAGGGCTGAAGAACCTGAAGACACAGGAGAGGAGCCTGGCACAAGAGAGATGCTGAGAGATGGCCTAGGATGAGGAAGATGCTGAGGGGACCTAAAGATGTAAGATAGACAAAGGCAAACTGACAAAAGGAGGACAAGAAGCAGAATTGGGAGAGGGAAAAAGGGTAGGGTAGGGAAATTCAACTTCATTGAATTCAACATGTCTAGAAATATAGATTTTGGCCTTAGGATGGAGGCACTTATAACCTTTATGAACAGGGCTGTAGCCTAGGAAAATGCATTTGGTGGTGTGAAAATTGAATTTGTGGGAAGAGTAGAGCCGAAGGTAAGGAAAACAGGTGCATCCAAAGGTTTTGAGGTAGGAATAATTGGAATTTTTGTGATATAGTAGTTCAAAGGGAGAGAAGTTTTGTAATTTTGGAGATGGGAGATTGTTAATAAGAAAGGTGGCAGTGGTGAAGGCCTCAAGCCAATACTGTAAAGGTAGATGAGAATGAGATAATAAGGTGAGGCCGGTTTCAGTGATATGACGATGTTTTCTCTTGGAAACACCATTTTGTTGATGGGTGTAGGGACAATTGAATCGAGGTTGGATCCCATGTTTAGCAAGAAAAGGTAGAAAAGCTTTATATTCCCCTCCCATATCAGTGTGTAAAGCCTTAAATTTTTTGTTTAGCTGAAGCTCAATGAATGTTTTAAATTGAATAAAGTTTGTAAGTGCCTCGAATTTAAGTCTCAGTGGGTACAACCATGTAAATCGAGTATAAGCATCAACAAAGACTATATAATATCTATGGCCTTCAGTGGATAAAAAGGGAGAGGGGCCCCAAATGTCTGAATAGATAAGATCCAAAGGTTGTTTGGCAGATATATTATGAGTCTGAAATGGTAACTTATGAAGTTTGCCTTGCTTGCATGAATCACAAAACTTTAAATCTTTGACATTAATGGGAATTTTCATTGAATCAGGAACATGTTTAAGTACACTAGATGATGAGTGGCCAAGTTTGGCATGCCAAATATTGACATCATTCTTAGAAAGCTGAGTAGTAAAGATTTTAGGATGAGAAATGAGGCTAGAAGTACACTGATGTGAGGAGGGCTGCTTTGAGGACTTCGGATGAGGGATATGATGATTATGAGGTGGAACATCATGGTTGTAGAGGCCATCCCGCAGCATCCCCTTAAGAAGAACTTTCCCCGTGTCCTTGTTGTTGAACAAACACAATTTGTCAGAAAATTCCACAATAATCTTGTTATCACTTGTGATTTTGGAAATGCTTAATAAATTTTTGGTGATACTTGGAACATGTAGCATTTGATGTAAAGACAGTGGTGTGTGTTTATTGTTTTGGAATTGAATGTAAGAGGAACCAATATATGCAATAGGGAGAGAGTTTCCATTACATACTGTGAGATGATCATTACCAGCATAATATGAGCTAATGGAAAGGTTGTTTAGGTCAATAGTAACATGATTTGTGGCTCCAGAGTCCACATACCAGGTAGAAGTACTAGGTTGTTTAGAACTGGTGTTTGATTGATGAGCTAGGAAAGTTTGAGGAGAACCATTGTGTGATGAATGTTGTCCATTGTTTTGAGTTTGAGACTGATTCTTCCATTGCTGATTTCCATTCTAGGATTGATCAAAACGTTTGTAACAGCAGAGAGCATCATGACCAGGTTTCTGGCACAATTGACAATAGAGTCGATTTGCATCATGCCATCGACCTTCTCTGCCTCGACCTCCTCTTCCTCTAAAGGTATGACGATTTCCTTGTTTGCGGTTTTGTGGCTGATTTCTGTTAAATGGCGCAAAATTTGTTGAAGGGGGGAAAACATTGATAGTTTGAGAAACTTCATTTAATTGTTCAAGTCTAGTTTCATGCATCATGAGACTATATTGCACCTCCTGTAGAGTTGAGTTCTTCATTATGTGGGTTAAAAGAACCACTACTGAATCATATTCATGCCCCAAACCATTTAAGGCACTAAAAACTAATTCATGGTCAGGCACAGCATGTCCTGCAACCATAAGAGAGTCTCCAATTGTTTTTATCTTCTGAATATAATATGAAATAGTTTGAGAACCTTTTGAATGGTTGATAGTTGCTGTTTTAGCTGCAGAACCTGAACCACTGATGTCTGTGCATATAAACTTTCCAATATTTTCCAGCATTTGAGAAAAGATGTAGACTGATTTACCTAGCCAACCACATTCTCACCTGTTATGGAGAGTAACCAGCAGAGGAGTAATTGATTTAATCTGCGCCATAGTCGATAATCAGGGTTTGCCACAAGCTGAGGAGCTTCTGTGGAGGATGAAACAGTTTCTGTGATAAATTGTGGTGGAGGGAAAATTTCAGAAGAAATGTAGTCTCTAGTTCAAGAGTTCTAATTGCTGCTATCACTTGTGCTCTCCAATTGATGAAGTTATTTCTAGCTAACTTGATTGGCAGATTGAAGTTTAGTGTTTTTGCCAAGGCTAGAAAGTCTAACAAAGGTGTGCTGCTAGATTGCCGAGTATGGGTAGAGGTAGAAGATGAAGGTTCATGAGCCATTTTGACGTTGGTTAACGATGAAGCTCTGATACCATGAAGGAGAGTAAAACAAAGTGAGTAAAATAAAGAGAGGCAGAATTGTAATGTTTTCCTTAGCTTTATTGCGTTTGCTGTAAGAACATCATATACAAAGTTATGCTTGATTATAGACTATTCGTTACAACAGAACCTACAGCATGAAAATGATTTTGTTACCTGCAGCTAGAAGTCTGTTGAAAATGAGATGCTCCACTGTTAACAGGTGTAGAGTAGATTGTGGTGAGCTTGGATGTTGAGTTGGCAGATGGGCTTGGAGCTAAGTGTCCTGGGCCATTACAAGGCTCTGTACATGGCTTTACTATCGGAAGTGAATCCCTAATAGCTATTGCCGATGATTACCAAGAAAAGATACAAGACTCAACACTATCTTTTTAACTGACCAAATCGAAATGCCATGAACTGGCTTTAACCACATATAGAAAAGATGGCACTTGATAATGCTATGAGCAACAATTGTTCACCAACACCTTCAAAACCCTTCATTAGTTGCTCCATTGTGAATGGAACCGCAAAGTGCATGCACATAACAATCACATTAAAGCAGTGAGTCAGAAACCGTTTCTGCAATACAATAACTTCCACAAGATCTTTCGGAGCATGACACCAGTATGTTTGTGGGAGTTTACAGACATTTGGGATGCGATTCGCCATTTTTGAACCACGAAAGACTTGATACATCAAGATAAAGAGGGTGTGGTTGGTAAATAGAAACCCTCACAGTATCACATTTGGATAGGATATTCTTTCTCACTGCATCTGCTTTCCACCCAGCAGATTGTGAATTACAGCAGTAGCAACTGGATACACAGGCAATACTCATGGCAGCTATATTCAGTACTAAAACTTGTAGTAACATCAAACAGAAAAGAAATAAATATGGACAATTTTGCATTCAGCAGGTTCAAATGGAATGGAAAAGGTAAAACAAGAATTGTTGAAGGAACAAAATATTAAGAATTCAGAGTGAATGACATCTTTTTGTTTCAATCTTAAATATGTAGGCAAACACAATGATACCTAACCCTTACAAGTGAAGTATTTGAGTAAAACCAAACCGAAACAATACAAGAGATGAGGGATCTGAGATCTATGACTCAACTGTAGTCACTTGTTGCCACTCACCATCCACCGCCTCCTTCCACAATGTTACGTTATTATTCCCATCAGCCACAGCCAACAAGTTTCCAGTTAATGACCACGAAACTCTCCATACTGGGGTCTTAAAATCATTCAATACCTTACCCTCCCATTGCTCTCCTTCCTTTGCCACAGTCCATATGACCACTGTTCCATCTTGTGAAGCACTAGCGATTGTTGATTTTGGAAGGCCCAAGTTGGGTGCCCAAGCCACATCCCTCACCCAATCAGTGTGCTTCTGGAGTGCAGGGAAGCAATCCATCTTCCAAGTACCATTAGACAGCTTCCACACCTTCACAGTATTATCACAACCACCAGAAACCAGCTTCTGCACCGGATCGAGCAAACCAGATCCGACTAAGGCCCCAGGGGCCATTGCAGGGGCCCATGAAACTGAAGTGACCCCAACTGGGTGAGCTTGGTCTATCCTAGTTGTGTCCCAGCTGCCATCAGCCCTTCCACTGTAGACTGATATACTGCCATCAGATGATCCACAAGCTAAGCAGAGTCCAAGTTCATGAGGTGCCCAGGCAATGGAATTCACAGATGACTTATGATCATTGAAAACATGAGCTTGCACCCAATCATTTTGACTGCCTTCCTTCCATATTATTACCTGCCCATCATAGGAACACGAAGCAATGATTGACCCAAACTTTGGGTGTGCCCAAGCAACTTGCCAGACAGGGCCATTATGACCTTTCAATGTAGCAAGGTGCTGCGAAGCAGAATTGTTACTAATGCCAATGATCTTGATAGTCGTATCTGATGAAGCTGTAGCTAAACGCTTCCCATAATAATCCATGACCACATCATGAACGGTATCTTCATGACCAGTTTCAATCTTCTGCCCTGCCATTTTATTTTTTTGCCCCAACCAACTTTTCCCTGAATCCAAATGTTACCCATTCAATCATATAATCCACAAATACAAACAAATTTTCAACAAGATAACCGAGTTCACGTCATCACTGGTTATTGGCCAAAGCTGCTAGCTCAAACTTTGATTTTAGCCATAAAAATTCGATCTTTAACAGAATCATGACATAAACAAAGAAAAAGAAAACCTCCTATAGTTTCAACCCCTCGAACGAAAGCCCATCTCAAAAAAAGCAGGAAAACCAGATCTAGTAACAATATGAAGCAATAAACAAGCAGGTAAATTTCTTCACAAAAGAAGAAAGAAAAGCAGATCTAATAACAAGAGGCTAAAATGACAACTGTAAATGTAGAAAACGGCTGAACCATTGAAATACTGATAAAAGAAGGCAAATTTGACGCAACCAAGTATAAGAATTTGATAGATTTACCTTTAGAAGACGTTCGATTTGGCTGCTTGAATTGGATCAGAGAAAAGTAGAAGAAACAAAGATTGTATCTTTTGTTATCGCGCAAAAGCCTGACCACCGCTGCGCTGCCAAAGTTTCATTGGTCGTTAAGGGTTTTGTTTGGAAACAGCAACTGTAAGAACTGGATGCTGTTTTGGGGGGCTATTACTTTCTTATTTATTAATAAAATTAAAATTATACTACAAAATAATTGTATTAATTTGTTAATAATATTTTTTAAAGAAGATTATGTTATTATTTTAGATTTTTATATAAAAGGAAATTAATTGGTAACCTATAAAGAAAATATTTAAATTTTAATTATATTTTTATTTATCTATTTTAGTAAAATTTCTATTTTAATATATTATTTTGATATTTATAAAAAAGTGACAAATATCTTAATTTTACAAAAAATAATATAGGATAAATATGGTAAGTTAATTATATATGTATATGTGTATAAGTTAATGTCATTGTTTTTTATATCTTGACCTCCAACTTTATTGGAGGTGTCCATGTAACATCAAACAAAGTGCAGCAATTTTATAAGCACCTCTAAATCTATTCCTTGATTTGAGTATATCATTTAGTTGGTAGGCTTAGCAATTTTTGCCTAGGTTGGTTGGGCCACGGCCCAAAACAGTTCGACCCGATCGGAATAATAAAAACGATAATATTTTGTAAATTTTTTAACAAAAAGTGTAAGGATGAGCCGATTAGCTCCGATACGTCAAGGTCACGGAGTGGCTTGTGAGTCATCAAATGAGGACCATTAACATCCTTATTAGTTGGTGGAGTGAATTTTCATAATATATGATTATATTATAAATTATTACAATGTTAGTCACTCAATTATGAAGACAAAAAAAGCCTTTTAATTTGCTATTATATGAAAAATCCAATATTCTTAAATAGATTTGTAATTTTAATTGGACTTAATTCAATTTCAAGTCCATAAACTAAATTTAAAACTAACTTGAAATTTAATTCAAATAATTTAAGTTCTCTTTAAAACGAGATCAATTCGTAAAATTTAAACTTAACCCAGTTTTATAAGAATATTTGACTTATTATTATCTTCATTCTTAAAACTTTAATATTTATAAATTAAAATAATATTGTCATTTTAAAATGACTATACAACTCAACTTAAATGTTAAGACCTTATTTAATGTTTTAAAAATCATATTGAAATCAATAAGATATGAGATTTAAAGTTTAAAAGATTTAATTAAATTTGTATAAAATATTTAAAAATTGAATAAATTTAAAATTTTTGAAATATAATTAAAAGAAATTATTTTATGTTACTAATTTGAGGTTTAATTGAAAAATAGGTTATTAAATAAAATTAATTGATTCATTTTAATTTATAAAAACTTATTAATCTACAAAATTTGATCAATTAATTAATAAATTGTTTAATTTTTAGGAATAAAAATTGTTAAAATAAAATTAAAAATTTAATAAATTTAATAAATTTAAAATTTTTACGATTAAATCGATAATATCTTGCCGTTCCTATTTTTAAGACATGCGCTTTTATGAAATCATATGCTATGACTCGAATTCATAGTCAATTCTATTTCCGATAAGAACAGATGACAATCGAATCCAATTTTTTCCATTATTCTTATATGAAATAGTGTGAAAAGAAAACTCAGCTCTAGTTGGTTCGAGAATCCTTTTTCAAGGTGTGGTTTGTATAATTCCACTTAATTTCATTAAATTCTAGCAACTACTCTACTACACGATTTAATCAAAATCTAACATGATTGCTTAATTAATCAACTTTTAAAATTTTCATATAAATAATGATTACTTCAATATTAATTTCTCCTCTCTCTCTTCTTTTTTCTGTTGAAACTTGAAATAGTAATTTCCGAAGTATCTTCGTAAGTGGATCCGGACAAGTTTTTACATATAAAACACACATTTTCCACAGCAGCAACAGAAAAACAATATCTCCTGGTAGTACAGATGACCGAGATCCCTGTCTTGACTTAGAAGACTGCAAAATCTACTCTCCATACCCTTTTTTTTTTTATTATTGTTAGCATTAGATCTCCAAAGCTCGCGGATTAGTACTCAAGAAGATATCCCAAGTGAAAAACCTTGAAAACCCAGAAGAGGAAGAACAAGAAATGATAAGATCATGATATTATCAGAAAGCAGAGGATGAACAGACAATAAAGTTGTTTGCTTTGTTGTTGATTCTGAATATTAGATCTCAAAAGCACACAGATTAGTGGTCTAGAGTATCCTAAGCGAACAACCTTGAAACCCAGAAGGGGAAGATCAAGACGAGACGAGATCACGAGATTGTCAGAAACGTAGCCCAGAAGGCAGAGGATAAAGTGACAAAATTTAAAGTTGTTTTCTTTGTTTTCAGCAACAAAGGGAACAGAGGTAAGGAAGACCAAAGAACATCTGAACATGCCTTTTTCCACTTACATTCGCAGCAAAATACACAGTGGAGTTGGGGCCGGCAGCGGCAGCGGCGGCGGCGGAGGTGGCGGATGGGGGCATTCGCTCTTGCCGTCCTCCACCGCCAAATCTAAGCTTCCATCGAGAAAGTCTCGTAAACGGTCGGCTCTGATCAACTTTCTCTTTACGAACTTCTTCACTATCGCTCTCTCGATCTCGATCATCTTCCTCTTCATCACCATCGTCCATTTCGGCGTCCCAAAGCCCTTGTCGTCTCCGTTCAAATCCTCGTCCCGAGTAGTGAAACCGAGGAAGATTGTGCCCAGGAAGCCATTGAAGGGCAACGCTCAAAATGGGTCCTTTTTGAGTTCTACTGTGGATATAACTACGAAGGATTTATATGACAAGATCGAGTTTTTGGATATGGATGGTGGTCCATGGAAGCAAGGTTGGAGAGTGAGCTACAGAGGAGATGAGTGGGACAGAGAGAAGTTGAAGGTAATTGTGGTGCCTCATTCTCACAATGATCCGGGTTGGAAGATGACTGTTGATGAGTATTACGTGAAGCAAACCAGGCCTATACTCGATACTCTCGTGGAGACACTTTCTAAGGTCACAATTCTGGTTTTTAAGCGCTTACTGATTTGTTCTGCTAATTTATTTCTGTTATACTCTATTAATGTTGGCTGGATTCGGATGTGACAAGTTATAAAGTACTGTTATCCATATTAAGTAGGGGATTTGTTTGTTCTATCGTGTAGTTTATGGCTTTTCTATTTTCAGGGTTTTGATATTCTGTTTCTTTATCTTTATTGATGTGATCTTTCATGGATTTTGTGGAAGTTTGATTAATCAATCTGTACTTGCCATAATTTTAAGTGGTCTCGCAGCTGTTTCTTAAGGGTCTAATTGTTTGAGTTGGAAGTTGAAATTGCAGTTACCACATAGATACAAAGAATTTAAGGGTCTAATTGCAGTTACCACATAGATACAAAGAATTTAATCATCTTCTTTATGAATCTTTCATTTCATTATAGTTGTTACTCTGAAAGAATTGAATCCTTTTAGAGTTCTCACATAAATTGAGTTCATGTGCTTATCAAATTTTATCATTGCATGCCTACAACCTTGTGGATTGCTTTCTTATATGATTTTAGGCTGGAGTTTTTAAAATATTATTGTAGTTGGGTGTTTTCAACATCATTTTTTAGCTATTAAAACTGAAGCAGACTGCTCGGATTATGATTTGTAGGATTCAAGGCGGAAATTCATTTGGGAAGAGATGTCTTATTTGGAAAGATGGTGGAGAGATTCAACAGATGAAAAAAGGGAGTCTTTCACCAATTTAGTGAATAATGGACAACTAGAAATTGTTGGAGGTGGCTGGGTAATGAATGATGAGGTATACCATTCAAAAACTTGTAATGTTATGCTTTACTGCTGAAAGTTCTTTCATGAAGATGCAAATTAATTTTCTTTTTTCTATACTGCAAACATACATATCTCCTCCTTTTTGTCATCTCTCTGGTAAGAGATTTTGGAAGAGAATTTCGAGATTGCTAATAATTTTCTTTTTCTCTTGCTTGTACATACGCTGCTTCTTTACATTACTTTGGTGTATAGAGTGACACAGTGACAATGGTAATTGACTAACTATTTTTTAAAACTCTTGATGCAGGCTAATTCACATTATTTTGCCATAATCGAGCAGGTATTTAATTGAAGCCCATTTCTATGTAATTCATTTCTTTTGTTACATCAATGAAGTTTTGTGTTTAGGACTTCTGAATGACTATTGTTGGATGTTGATTCTTTGGTTTCTATCTCCACTTGCTATTCTAGTATGTAGTTTTCTTTGTTCAGGTGAAGATGTTTAATACAGCATGTTAAGCTACACAATTATGCAAGTAACTCATGTCAGAAAACTGCATCCCTAATCTAGCGTGTATTTTTCAAGTGACCAATGAAATGATTATTTATGGGAATTAGTGAACCTATATTTGGTGTTCATCGAGTTGTATTGCTTTCCAAGCCTTGCTATGAGGCTCGTCTTTTGGCCTTTTAGTCGTTTCTGATTCTTACGTGATATTATCTTGTGTTCTGTCATTCCGAGGTTGGGAAATTTCACATATGGATTTAATGAACTTTTTACTACGTTATTCTATTTAATGAATTAGATAACCCCAATTGTTTTTGTACGAGATGCGTTAATTGGATCTAACTGGTGTTATATTGTTATTTGCACATTTTATGTTGGTCAGATTACAGAGGGGAATTTGTGGTTGAACGATACCATCGGATTTGTTCCCAAGAATTCTTGGTCGATAGACCCTTTTGGTTACTCACCTACCATGGCATATCTTCTCCGTCGTATGGGTTTTGAGAACATGCTTATTCAAAGGACCCACTATGAGATCAAAAAGGAGCTTGCTTTGCATAAGAACTTGGAATATGTATGGCGCCAAAGCTGGGATGCTGAGGAAACGACTGATATCTTTGCACATATGATGCCCTTCTATTCTTACGATATTCCACATACTTGCGGGCCAGAACCTGCAATATGTTGTCAGTTTGATTTTGCTAGGATGCATGGCTTCTTTTATGAATTATGCCCATGGGGACAACATCCAGTGGAGACTAATGATCAAAATGTAAAGGAGAGGGCACTGAAGTTGCTTGATCAATATAAAAAGAAATCGGTACTCTACCGTACTAGTACTCTCTTGGTTCCTCTTGGCGATGATTTCCGCTACATCAGCATTGATGAAGCAGAGGCTCAGTTCCGGAACTACCAAAAGTTGTTTGATTATATCAATTCTGATCCAACTTTGAAAGCAGAAGCAAAATTTGGTACTTTGGATGATTACTTCAGAACCCTTCGTGAAGAGGCTGATATAGTGAACTACTCAACTTCTGGTGAGATTGGCTCTGGTCAGATTGTAGGATTTCCGTCTTTATCAGGTGATTTCTTTACTTATGCTGATAGGCAGAAGGACTATTGGAGTGGCTATTATGTTTCAAGGCCTTTCTTCAAGGCTGTTGACCGGGTACTAGAACAAAACCTTCGTGCTAGCGAAACAATGATGACGTTGTTGCTTGGTTATTGTCAGAGAGCAACTTGTGAAAAATTAGCCACAAGCTTCGGATACAAACTGACTGCTGCAAGGAGGAACTTGGCTCTTTTTCAGCATCATGATGGGGTGACTGGTACTGCTAAG
This sequence comes from Erythroxylum panamense, assembly GCA_027123425.1. Lineage (NCBI taxonomy): Eukaryota > Viridiplantae > Streptophyta > Magnoliopsida > Malpighiales > Erythroxylaceae > Erythroxylum > Erythroxylum panamense. The sequence goes on along the minus strand of JAOTIZ010000001.1, from coordinate 24,874,848 downwards.
GATCATGTTGTCAGGGACTACGGAACTCGGATGCATCTTTCCTTGCAGGACTTGCAGATTTTCATGTCTAAAGCTATTGAAGTACTTCTTGGTATTCGCCACGAGAAACTGGACCAAAATCCGTCACAGTTTGAGTCGGAACAGGTGAGATCTAAGTACGATGCCCAGCCAGTACATAAATCAATTAGTGCTCGTGAAGGAAGTTCTCATGCAGTAGTGCTCTTTAATCCCTTGGAGCAAACTAGAGATGAGGTCGTGATGGTAACGGTTAATAGGCCTGATGTTGCTGTTCTTGACTCAAACCGGACTTGTATTGAAAGCCAGATCTCTCCTGAACTACAGCATCATGAAAGTAAAATTTTCACTGGGAGGCATCGAGTCCACTGGAAAGCTTCTGTTCCAGCCATGGGATTGCAGATATACTACATTGTTAATGGTGCAGTGGGATGTGAAAAAGCCAAACCAGCAAAACTGCAATACCTCTCAACTTCTAATGCATTTTCTTGCCCAACTCCATATTCTTGCTCAAAAGTTGGAGAAGACATGGTTGAGATCCAAAATGCACTTCAAACTCTTACTTTTGATGCCAAGCTTGGTTTGTTGCAGAAATTAAGTCATAAAGATGGTTCCAACAACCACGTGGGTGAAGAAATAGGCATGTATTCTAGTACTGGAAGTGGTGCCTATCTCTTCAAACCTGACGGTGATGCAAAACCTATCATTGAGACCGTTGAGCATATGGTGATCTCCCGGGGAGCACTAATGCAGGAAGTATATTCTTATCCTAAAACTGAATGGCAAAATACCCCTATCTCTTACAGCACCCGGATTTATAATGGAGGCGATACTATACAGCAGCTTCTTATTGAGAAAGAGTATCACGTTGAGCTTCTTGGCCAGGATTTTGTTGACAAGGAATTGATAGTTAGATACAAGACAGATTTTGATAACCAAAGGATCTTTTATTCTGATTTAAATGGCTTCCAGATGAGCCGGAGAGAGACATACGACAAGATTCCGTTGCAGGGTAATTACTATCCCATGCCCTCCCTTGCGTTCATGCAAGGATCCAACGGGAAGAGATTTGCTGTTCATACTAGACAGTCAGTAGGTGCAGCAAGCCTTACTGATGGATGGCTAGAGATTATGCTGGACCGTCGGTTGCCCAGAGATGATGGGCGTGGTCTTGGGCAAGGTGTGATGGATAATCGTCCAACGAATGTGATCTTCCACATTCTTGTTGAGTTGAATATTTCATCGGCTACAAATCCTGTTTCCAACCCTCTTCCTCTAAGCCCTTCTCTTCTTTCTCACCGGATTGGTGCTCACTTAAACTATCCACTGCTTACTTTTATCGCAAAAAAACCACAGGATTTAAGCGTGCGACCACCCCCACGATCCTTCTCTCCTTTAACTGCTTCACTGCCATGTGACGTACACATTGTGAATCTTAAGGTATCACGGCCATCAAAGTATTCTCAGCAGTCTAGTGAAGACGCTCGATTTGCTCTAACCTTACAGAGGCGGCATTGGGATACTTCATACTGTCATAAAGCCAGATCACAATGCACAAGCATTGCTGATCAGCCCGTGAATCTTTCCAACATGTTCAACGGGCTTTCAGTATCCAGCATAAAGGCAACATCCTTGAATCTTTTGCATGAAGACATAGAACTGCTTGGATACTATGAGCAGTTCCGAGATGCGGCTCAAGACGGGCGTGTCGTCATCTCGCCCATGGAAATTCAAGCATACAAGTTTGACTTCCAGCCACACCAGTGAACGCAGAATGTCGTGTTAATTACCACTTCCCTATCTGATTCCTTCTGTGTGGGGTTATGGTCGCTCCAGTAGATATCATCCTTATAGAGTTGTCTGTTTTGCCTCAGGTAGTCCGATGAAATCAAATGCCATAGCACGAGAAGTGGCGAGACGATCGGTTGAAAAGTGAGTTTCAGGATCTTTCCTTATACATCCACTGGCTCACTCGTCTGGCATGACATTTAAATAAGGAATTTAGCTTGGGATTATGCTTAGGAAGTTCAATGATACGTATTGCCATTATATATTTAGTGTAAAATTTTGGATTAACATTATAACTATAGGGAATTTTTGCTTGGAGAATGTAGCGACCAATGATTAAAGTATTTCATATATGCTACTAATGATACATGCTACTTTCCAGATACCTTCTTCCATGTTCAGGTAGTCATCTTCCATTTAGTTTCTATTGCCCTCTTTGTCATTCGAGTAACAAGTTGGGGAATTATGTGAAAGACAATGAGATTTTATGAAATCCTTGCTATGTTCTGATTCTGAGTAGTCTTGGGAAAAAAAAGCTCTAACCTGTCTTCTTGTCGACGGATAAAGCTTGATCAGACTAAGTTCGGTTTCAGATTCAACTTGAAGCACAAAAATATTTGAACTAGGCCTAATTATGAGTCTGGAGGCCAAGCTCGAGTCTTTTCAACCCTCTTCTTAAGTAGCAAAGCCTTTAAAAATTTGGATTTGGGTTTGAGCCTCCTTTTTAGGTCGGATCAAGTTTTGAATCGAATACGAGATTAGGAACTTGTTCAAAATCCAGCCTATTGTCATTTCATGTTCGGATGTAATTTATGAAAGAAAAATGCAATCTTTCTTAACTCCCCCTCATTGTAAAGTCCTTTTGTTTGACAAAAAAAGCAACTTGACTCCAAAATAATGGACTAAACTCAAGTTAATTGAATTTTAGGTTGGTTTAATTAGATTCAAACAGTCTAAATTAATATAGAATGTTTCAGTCAAAAAAATGTTATTTTGATTCTGATTCCGATTCAAATAAATTTTAGACCGTTTAAGTCTGATTGAATTTCGAGTCGTTTAAGGAATGATGATTTGAGGTTTGAAAATTTCAAACTTCTAAGTTTGGAGTAATCATTCATCCCGAAAGATGCTCAACAGATGCCCTCCTACTTACCTCATGAACTTTCCCCTTAATCGCCATGAAAAAAGAACCAGAAAACGAAAACAAAACAGAAAATTTTCTTTTTTCCAATCACATGGAGACTCAAAGCCAAACGAATATCAAGAGAGGAAGGACTGCATGCCATTTGAAATCAAGTTCATTACTGTTCTGTCTTCACTGTGAAAGCTGATAGCCATTGGAAAGGGACAACAGGTCAGTAGCTCATGAACCAGTATCCGTTTATGATTATCACTTCATTAGCTGTACCAAATTTTTTTGTTTATATCCTGAATATTTATCCAACAATGATCCGATTAGACATAGACGTAAAGCCCGATCTCTTAAGAGCACGGTCTGTAGTCCGAACTGTTAAAAACGATATCGTTTTGGGTGACTTAAAACTTAAGATTAAAATGCTAAATCATTTTGTTTTCAACTGCTTGTTTCTTAAACTTAAGATAAAATAACAAAGGTCCTTCTTTTTTTAGCCGGTGGTGGATAAGGAGGGATTCGAACTCTTAAAATCGTGGTTCGTAATCACGTACTCTAATTCTCTGAATTACAGGCTCCACCCCGTCTTCTTTCACTGAATCTACTCCTGAGAGTACCCTAAAAAAAGAACTTTCCTTCTTCCCAACCATTTTGGGTTAAGAAGATGCGAAGGAGCTGACTCCAAGTCCATTCCCACCTGTATTTCAATTTGGTACGGTAGAGTAAGTCCCTTCTAAAGGGATTTCTAACTTGAGAGATTGTAGGCTTGTTTTGTAGTAAGGAGGGAGTTACAACTCAACTAAAATTTTGGAGAGTATAACTAATTAGGAACTAAGACATTCTTAACACGCAAACCTCAACATTGGTGGTTGATTATCTAGTTACATTATCAACATTGGAATCTGGCTTGCTTCATTCCCACCATAGTTGATTTGTATCTTACTAGTGGGCTGTAGCTTACCTAACAAATCACAATCAGAACCGGTCTGGTATTATTACAATGAATGATTAAAAAATCGAACTAGTTTAATCGGTTTAATTACAAAATTTTAAATCGTTCAATCTCTTAAATTCGTTTTTAAATTTTTGGATTCAAGTGAAATTATTATGAAACTGAAAAAGGTCAACCAATAGCAATCTAAAGTATTCTTTGGTGTTTTCCACCGTAAAGAAACTTTGATTTAAATAAGTGCATGGACTGTATATGATTGAAGTGGTGATGCATTTAGATGCCATAGTGGACCATTTTAAGATTCAGAAACAAGAAAATGGATACTATAATTAAGACTCGAGCTATAATTTGAAGAAAGGCAACTTGAGTCAAAGGAATTGAAGATAGGGAAGATATTAGTTTAATGTAAAAGAAATATTAGGATTTTTAGCGATGTTATGAATATCGTATCAAATTTGGTACCAGATTGAGTTCTGGAACGGAACTATACCGGTACCGGTCAGTACCGTGTACCGTTTCGAGTAATTTTTTAAATTTATAAAATAGTCCCTGAAATTTTTAAAAATTGCAAAATAATCCATATTAGTATATTGTACAGTTGTACTGTATACTTTACTAGTTTACTGTTTACATCAACCATGCTTTCAAAAATC
>JAOTIZ010000001.1:24814790-24828601 GCA_027123425.1 Erythroxylum panamense | reverse complement strand
GCCGTAGCCTACCAATCTCGTGTGGCGCGGACTCGGATATCACCCACGATATCAGGTTCGGGTCCTGCGGGGTTGGGATGCTACATTCAGAGTCAACAAGGTGGGGATCTGGTGTCATATGATTGGTGGCACCAGTCTCAGGAAGCCATTCAGTGAGGGTATTAGGGGTGAAGATGGAGGAATTGGAGGTGTCTTGGATATTTAAGGCAGTAAAGGCAATGGACAGGTGTTTATGATCAGGTGGAGGGTGGAGAGGACAATTTCGAGAATCTGAGTATCTGTATCGACAATGGGCTACAATATGGCCCCATTTTCAACAGATTTGACATTGGGCTGGGCATGTGTGTGGTTGGTGTAAGGGTTATAAGGTGATGTAGCTGAAAGATGGGGATAGGAGCTTGCTCATGCGGGCTAGAAGAGAAAGCCCGCGGCCCAGAGGAGAAAGTTGGTGGCTTGTGCACAGTAGGGTTAAAAGATCGATGCCCTCCTCCTCTGTGTCGAGTTGCGTCGCCCCCGTGGAACGATGGAGAAGATCGATGGCCATCGAAGGACGCCGTGAGGGCTGTGTCTGGTGAGGGACCCGAATGAAATGATAAGAGGCGCTGCTCATAGATGAGAAGCTTGGCTTGGAGTTCACCGAAGGAGAGGCTTGTTTCTCGGCGTTCTATCGCCGTAATAAAGGGTTCATAATCTGCAGGTAAACCATACAAGGTAAAGAGAATAAGATCATTATCAGTTATTTGATCACCAATAGCTCCTAGTTCATCAGCTGTATTGGATATAAAAGCCAGATAATCAGTAATGGATTGTTGTCCTTTTTGTAATATGTGCAGTTTACGCCGGATAAGAGAGCATTGGGAAGTAGACTGCTACATGAAATGACGCTCAAGATCAACCCAAAGATCACGAGTAGTGGTGCTGCCGACAGCAAGGTGGATGGTGGAGTTTGACAGAGAAGCAGTGAGAGAACAGTAAACCAGGCAGTCAAATTTCTGCCATTTGTGAAATTCCGAAGAGTCAGCAGCGGGTTGAGCAAGAGTGTCATCGATGTATCCAACCAACTCAGAGGTAGTGAGGATAGCGTGAACCTGATTACGCCAAATAAGGTAATTCGTGTTATCTAGTTAGGTAGTGAGAAAATTTGTGATCTGGTTGATTGATAAAAGAGGGGAATTGAAATCGGCCATGATGAGTGTTTGCTTGGTCGGGTGTAGTAGGAAAAATTGATTGTGTAGTGTCTTGGTAAAAAGTAATGTATATTGTGTGTGATAGATGTTTAAGAAATTAAGAAGGAGTCTGTGGTTGAGGGTTTGTGGGAAAAAAAACTGAAGTAGATAATTGTATGTGGCTAGAATGAATGTATAGGCTCTGATATCATGAAAGAACAGAAGAAAACAATTGAAAGGATAATTATGTTATATTGCTTACTTGATCATGAGTGACTTTACACTGTATTTATACATGTATATGATATCTACAAAGATAATGAAAATCACAAGATAAAATCAAATACAATAAAATCAAATACATTTAAAAGGAAATCAAATATTTGTTATTGAGATTGCATAAGGATTTGGATGTATCTGTATATGTTTATCAATATGCTCTCAAGGTTTCGACACTGCTAGTCGGAGCAACGGCAGGACTCCCAAACTCGGCTGGATAAGAAGAAGGAGAAGGCGCTGGAGAAAAGGCAGTAAAAATTAATTAGTTTATTTTAGATTATAAAAATAGATTAGTTTGTAAAAATTGACCGATTAGTTAATAAATTGATCGATTTTATCAATAAAATTTATTGAAATAAATCAAACCGAAAAGTTAAAAACCAAACAAAAAATTGTCCGTTTTAAGATTTTCACAATTAAACTGCCTAAATTAGTTTTAACTTTTTAATCATCGAAGAGCATAAAAAAGATAGTGCAATGGAAATGTAGTCCTGGTTCAATGATTCACGCTAACCCATTCACGCATAATCAAGAAGGTCCACGTCAGGAAAGGCACCACAAAGTCATAACCATGTAAGTAACCGATATGATGCCTATCCAAGGAAAATCAGTTTCCAACATTCCAATCCCAATAAGGACACTCCAGCTAGCAATCTGCCTACTATGAATCAGGAATTTAATTCCGGTCCAACCAATGATAAACCAGCAGACTGTGGTTTGAAGGAGAATGTTGTTATGGACATCGAAGAAACCAAAAAAAAGACCAAGAAAGAACAGCTCTATCACTATTCCAACTGATGAGATGAACATTAGTGGTGATTCTTCTTCTTCAGTCCATCCTCAACCCTCCACTCCATCTTTAACGGCCAGTCTTGCTCAGTAGACCTGCCGAGAGTCATGAGTTACATAGTTTATCGGGCAGTTCTTGCTCTTAAGGAGCTTGTAAATTCTAATAACCCTTCTCTTGTATTTTTTTATGGAAACTCTTGTTAATTCTACAAAAATGGAAGAACTTCGTACTATGCTCAACTTTGATTCTTGTTTCTGTGTTGATAGGCTTGGCCTCGCGGCTCTTTGGAATTCTAACATTACTGCCTCTGTCACAGGTTTCTCTAATAATCATATTGACCTGATCATAGATAATTCTATCTCTCCTAAATGGTGCCTCTTTGGGTTCTACGAGTTTCCTGACTCTAATCGCAAAAGAGCTAGGTGGGAACTTCTTAAGGCTTTAGCTCGTCTCCACTAGCTCCCTTGGATTTGTTTTGGTGATTTTAACAATCTTCTCTCAGCAAATGACAAGCTTAGAGGTATGGACTATCCTAATTATTTGACGGAGGGCTTCCGAAATTATATTTCAGAGTGCTATCTTACTGAAATTCCTCTTAATTACTGGTTTTGGTTATACTTGGGAAAGAGGTAGAAAATCTAGTTCTCGTGTTCTTGAGCTTCTTGACAGAGCTTTTGCCAATCATCATTGGATGGATATTTTCAAGTTTCACAAGCTGTACAATTTGGTTCACCCTACTTCTGACCACAGCCCTATTAAATTGGTATCCTCTTGCTCTTTTCCTACAAAAAAAAATTAGCTGGTACAAATTTGAAAATAAATGGCTTATTGAAGATGATTTCTTGGATGTAGTGGCAAAATTATGATAATGCTACCTCTTCTATGATTGTTCAGTTAAGAGAGTGTGGTATTCACCTTGTCCAATGGCATAAGCATGTTAGCAGCAATTTTTCTGAAAAGATTAAACATGTCAAGAAGCTTATTCAGCATCGGCGTCTTGCTAATGATGATAATGCTATCATGTATCTTAAATCTGAGCTTAACAACCTGTTGGCCCAAGAATTTGTTTACTGGAAATAGCGTCCCAAGATTTTCTGGATGAAATATGGAGAGACAAATTCCAAGTACTTCCATGCGCAAGCATCTAAAAGAAAACGTATTAACCATATTTCCATGCTTCTTGATGATCACAGTAATGCTTGCACTGACGATGATTCCATGAGTGCTGTTGTTCAAACTTTTTTCAACAATTTATTCTCGGCATCTAGTGGTGATGATTTTAGTAGCTTTAGGGGTATCAACTCGGTTATTAACAATAATGACAATGACTCTTTGCTTTCTCCTTTTGAGTTAGAAGAATTCAAAATAAGCTATTTTTAAGATGCACCCTGACAAAGCTCCTAGTCCTGATAGCATGAATTTGGCTTTTTTTCAACAGTTTTGGCATATTGTCGAAGAGGATATTTTCACTCAATGTCGTTCCTAGTTGAATAATTGTGAGTTTCTTGATTCCCTCAATAATACTATTGTTGTTTTAATCCCGAAAAGAGATAAGCCTTGTCATTTATAAAATTATTGCTAAGGTCCTCGCAAATAGGCTCAAAGTTCTCTTGCCCATAATTATTTCCCCTATGCAATATGCTTTTGTCTTGGGTTGATTAATAACTGATAATATTATGGTTACTTTTGAACTTATTCATCAAATGAAAAATAAAGGGAGGGGTAACTCTGGTGAAACAACTCTTAAGATTGACATTAGCAAGGCTTACGATAGGGTTGATTAGAATTTTTTGAAATTTATGATGTTGAATATGGGCTTTGATGTTCGGTGGGTGAATTGGATTATGCTTTGTGTATCTACTCTGCAATATTCTATCTCCTTCAATGGCTCTCAAATTGGCCCTATTTTGTCGAACAGAGGATTGAGATAGGGAGACCCTTTATCTCCTTATCTTTTCATTTGATGCGCAGAAGGCCTTTCTGCTTTTCTTAGACAAGTTGAAAATAGAGGAGATATTCATGGTATTTCAATATGCTCAGGTAGTCCAAGCATCTCTCATCTATTTTTTGCTGATGATAGTTTTCTATTTTTTAGAGCTAATCAAAGTGAATGCAGATATGTGAAAAATATTTTGGCCACCTTTGAGAAAGCTTCGGGGCAAGCTGTTAATTTTCAAAAATCAGGCATCATGTTCAGCTCTAACATAAAGATGTCTGATAGGAATGAATGTTCTTCTATTTTGGGTGTTGATGTCCTGCTTGACCATGGCAGGTATCTTGGTCTCCCTTAACTTATCGGTAGAAATAAAAAGCAAGTATTTTCTTTTATCAAAGATAGGCTGAGTAAAAGAATCAAAAGCTGAAAAAATGAATTACTTTCCAAACTAGGGAAAGAGATTGTCATTAAAATGGTTGCACAAGCATTCCCAACGTACTGTATGAGTGTTTTTCTCATCCCTCATGGTACTTGTGATGATCTCCAAAAGATGATGAATTCCTTCTGGTAGGGTTTTGCTAGTAGTGAGAATATAAAAATACACCAGGCAAGTTGGCACAAGTTATGTGTGCCGAAAAAGTATGCTGGCATGGGTTTTAGGAACCTCCATTGTTTCAACCTGCAATGCTTTGCAAGCAAGGGTGGCAGTTTATTGCTAACCCGAACTCCCTTTCTAGCAAAATTTTTAAAGCTAGACATGAAGAGACCTGATAAAATGGGCTGACCCACGGAGACGACCCGATAAACACACACACACAAGACAACATCTTTAATTCACACAACAAAATGCCATCTTCGGAGCAAGCACGTGGGGACAACTCATCCAGACCAAGACAGCTTGCAAGGAGACAAAATAGCAGAAGACGCATTTGATTCCCTGCTCCCTTTTTCATTCGTTTCCTCATTGTACATAGTACCCCTGGCTCTCCCTCTCTGTACCATAATTGCATTAGCTGCCAATTCTGGTACAGATTCTCCAATAGCCAATAGCAAGCTCTTAGTTTTAGTATAAATACTCTTCCCCTGTACAGATCATATATGATGAAATAGAAACATATTTCTCATTAGCAGTATATTTTTCATGGTACCAGAGCCAAAGATCTGATCCACAACACACAACCTACCTACCACAAAGTCACAAACAGCCGACAGTAATACCAACCCAGATCTGGAAAAATATTATATTACAAATACAGAGAATCCTGGAGCTGTTTCAGTTACAACCCTTTTCAATAGGAATAACTACTTAACCTGGAGCAAATCGATGTTGATTGCTCTATGTGCTAAAGACAAGCTTTCATTTATGGATGGGACTTGCACACAGCCAACAGAAGACACGGCCTTACTCACCAGATAGAGGAGGGCAGACTCCATGGTAAAATCATGGATACTCAACTCTATGGTCAAAGAACTCAACGATGCTTTCCTGTCATTCCCCACAAGCAGAGAACTTTGGGAGGAATTAAAAGAAATGTTCGAAGAGGTCAATGGGCCATTACTGTATCAAATAGAGAGAGAAATCAGCCTTTTTAAACAAGGTAACCTTACTATTTCTGCATACTACACAAAGTTAAAGAAGTATTGGGATGATTTAGCTAGCCTAGACCCGATGCCTACATGTACTTGCGATGCTGCTAAAGCAATTTCCAACAAGGAGAATACGCAAAGGTTAGTGCAGTTTCTAATGGGCTTGAATGAGGACTATGAGCATGTAGTGAATCAAATCATGTTAATGGAGCCACTACCTCTGGTAAATAGAGCTTTCGCAATGATGCAAACATTGGAGAGGCAAAAAACAATAAGTGCAAGTAATGACAAAAACATAAGTGTAGCAATGATGGCAAAGCAGTCCAACACAAATGCCAAGAAGGGAGGAAGAAATAACAACAACATTGGCAAAAAACAATTCATTAAGAAGGAAGACAAATACTGTGACAAATGTGGAAAAACATGCCATACCATAGAGATATGCTTTAAGATTCATGGTGTCCCCAACTGGTACAAAGAATTGACAGGACAAAAAAGCAAAGCCAACTTTGTCACAATCAATAACACTCCTGCAGAGATAAGGCAAGAGACAAGTGAGTATATTGAAAGAACTGAACACATTCCACAAGACATAGCAGCCTTCATACAACAGGAAATCTCCAAAGCAATCAAAGGAAAGGGCACAGGAGAGGTAAAATTGGGCGGACTTGCAAACTACGCAGGTAACATCACAAACAAAACACATATTTGCAATGCAGATAACAAGTGCACATGGCTGATTGATTCAGGTGCATCATCCCACATGGTTACCAACTTAGACTACTATTACGGGCATTAAATAAATCATATAATTAAACCTGTTACACTCCCAGATGGTACAAAACAGCAAGTAAAACACATATGCCAGGGTACAATCGGTGATAAGATAACACTTGATGGAATTCTGCACATTCCAAACTTTTTCAAAAACCTATTGTCCTTGAACAATCTTACTACACAAAATTACATTGCTGCTATATTTATGTCTAATGGGCTATTTTTACAGGACCTACAGACTAACAATGTGGTGGCAGCAGACAAGGCAAAAGGTGGATTGTATGAGCTAAATGCAGAAAACTTACTACCCCCAGGAACCTTGAAAGGTCCCCCTAGATTTCTACACAACCAAGAATGTAGCACTGCATGCATCTATTTCCTTCAATGTTTGGCACAATAGGCTAGGCCATGTTTCCAAAGAGAAAATGAAGCACATCAATGAAATTAGTTTTTTAAATTTCCATCTGCCTGATTGTCAAATCTGTCCAATGGCAAAACAGCACCGAAAACTCTTTCCTAAACACACAATTCAAACTATTAAGCCCTTTGAAATTCTGCACGTGGACTTATGGGGATCATACAGGGTACCTACCTTAGCCGGTTCACAATTCTTCCTAACAATTGTAGATGACTTCTCCAGAGCTACCTGGACTTTTCTGATCAAACACAAATCCAGCACACATCCCACCATAACCTAATTCATCACAGCTATTGAAAAACAATACGAAACTAAGGTCCTAAAGATACAGATAGACAATGGGAAGGAATTCTTAAACAGTGAATGACTCAAATACTTTGCAGACATGGGAATCACACACCAGAAGAGTTGCCTATACACCCCACAACAGAATGGGGTAGTAGAAATAAAGCACAAATATCTACTCCAAATTACAAGAGCCTTATTGTTCACAGCCAACTTAGCTAAACAGTATTGGGGAGAAGCTCTCCTTACTGCCACTTATCTCCTAAACAGCATCCCAACCAAGGTCTTACAATGGAAAACCCCTATGAGAAGTTGCATAAGAAGAAGCCAACCTATGAACACCTAAAACGTTTTGGGTGTCTATGCTTTGCTCTCAATAAAACCCCTCATAAAACCAAACTTGATCCTAAAGCATCCAAATGCGTCTTCCTTGGCTACATGCCAGATTACAAAGCCTATAGGGTCATGGATATGGAAACACAAACCATCTTTTCCTCAAGAGATGTGACTTTCCACAAAGATACCTTCCCCTTTGCCAAACCATACACTAACCCTCAGCTGACCCCATTATCACTATTCCCTCACAACCCAACTAATGTTAACACAGACACCTTCAGTGACATGCCAGAGCCAACAAACACACAGCCTACAATAAGCACACCCACAACAGAAAACACATCACCACAACACCACATTACCATTGACCAAGAAAATATCACAAATAACAACATCAGAAGTAGTCAAAGGACCCACATCACCCCTAAATACCTTGAAGATTATGTCCACCAAGCTTCAGCTCATCCTTCCACTTCTTCCCTTGCTTCAATTGACATCACATTGCCAATCTGTGGACCTGCAAAAATACATGGCGACAAGATATCAAATTTCCAGATCATACCTACACCAGATCACAAAGACTTCATAGGTAATGTATGTTCTATTTTTGAACCTCTATCTTATGAAACAGCAAGCAAGTCACAGGAATGGGTAAAATCTATGCAAGAACAACTAGCTTCCCTGGAAGCAAATCAAACATGGGTGTTAGAAAAATTACCTAAAGGAAAGCGAGCTATAACTTTCAAGTGGGTATATAAAATAAAGCACAATCCCGATGGCACAGTGGACAAATTAAAATCAAGACTCGTGATAAAAGGGTTCAATCAATGGGAAGGTGTGGACTACTCGGAAGTTTTCTCACCTGTAGCTAGGATTGTGACAATCAGAACATTCCTAGCTATAGCTAAAATCAGAAAATGGCCCATCATATAATGCGACATCAATGATGCTTATCTACATGGCTCCCTAGATGAAGAGATCTACATGTTACCACCACAAGGCTATGAGAAAGCAAAAGCGGGAGAGGTCTTTAGATTGATAAAGTCCATTTATGGGCTCAAACAAGCAGGTTGATAATGGCACAAAGAACTAACTACAAAGTTAAAGGGGTTGGGATTTGACATGGCTGAAGCAGATCATTGCCTATACACTAAGGGCCAGGGCATCAATTTCATTGCCATTATTATTTACGTGGATGATATTCTAATCACTGGAGCAAGAGAGGATCACCTGAATACTATAAAGGATGCCTTACATAAAAATTTTCCCATTAAAGACCTAGGATATGCTAAATTCTTCCTAGGAGTCGAGATAGCAAGATCGGACAAAGGCACAGTCCTCAGCCAACACAAGTATATACGAGACATCCTAAAAGAAACTAACCTACTAGACTGCAAACCATGCATCACACCCATAGTCCCAAGTTAGAAACTTACCACAGATGAAGGGGGTCTACTCCTAGATCCGAAATCATACAGACGCATCGTCGGCTGCCTCCAATACTTGAGCTTCACCCGACCCTACCCCACCTATGTCACACAGCAACTCAGGCAATTCATGCAATCGCCAAAAAAGCCCCACTGGGATGCAGTCACACACGTCCTTAAGTACCTCAAAGGAACACAAACTCAAGGGATATTTTACGCTTCAGATTCAAATCTATGACTTATCGCTTACTCCGATGCGGATTGGGCCAGCTCGTGTTCAGTCGCCGGTCTTTGACTAGTTTTTGCGTCTTTCTCGGCAGATCTCCCATCTCCTGGAAAACCAAAAAGCAAACGACTGTTAATTGTTCGTCATCCGAGGCCAAATATCGAAGTTTAGCCTCCACTATGTGCGAACTCAAGTGGATCGTCCACTTATTACGGTGTTTTCAGGTGGAGAGACTTGACGTCATACCTCTACACTATGACAATCAAGCCATGATCTACATCTCCCGGAACCCCGTCTTCCACGAATGAACGAAGTACCTGGAGATCGACCTTCACCTCACGTGGGACGCAACGAACTCAGGCTTTCTAGATCTCCAGCACGTACGAAGCCACCAGCAACTCACAGATCTCTTCACGAAGCCCCTCACTGCATGCGTGTTTGAAGCCCTAAAAATCAAGTGCGGATCCGTCAACCTTTCAGGAGCTCCGACTGGAGGAGGGGGTGATAAAATGGGCTGACCCACGGAGCCCACGGACCACCTGATAAACACACACACAAAAGACAACACATGACAACATCTTTCATTCACACAACAAAATGCCACCTTCGGAGCAAGCACGTGGGGACAACTCATCCAGATCAAGAAAGCTTGCAAGGAGACAAAATAACAGAAGATGCATTTTATAGTAGAAAACGAATTTTATTCCCTGCTCCATCTTTCATTCCTTTCCTCATTGTACATAGTACCCCTGGCTCTCCCTCTCTGTACCAGAATTGCATTAGCTGCCAATTCTGGTACAGATTCTCCACTAGCCAATAGCAAGCTCCTAGTTTTAGTATAAATACTCTTCCCCTGTACAGATCATATATGATGAAATAGAAACATATTTCTCATCAGTAGTATATTTTTCAAGACCAACCACAGTTTTATTTAGAAGAGTATTTTTGCTGCTAAGGAGTTACTTTCCAAGGGTGTTCGATGGAGGATGGGAAACGGTGCTTCTATTAAGGTCTTTCACGACCCCTGGCTTAAAGACGACAATGGGTTCTATGTCCATTCTCTTCCTCTGCCGGATATGGAAGATTTAAGAGTGCATGATCTTCTTGATGACATGGGTTTCTCTTGGGATTTTAATTTTCTCAATAGATTACTTGCTCCTAAAGATGTTTCTGGAGTGGTTAAGACTCCTATTTGTTTCTCTAAGCCAACGAATAGGCTCATACGACATTATAACTTTGATGGCAATTTTTCAGTTAAATCCGGTTATAAATTGGAAACTAATTAGTACTTCTCGGTTGTTTCTAATTTTTTTTATTGATGAGCCTTGGTCAAAGCTTTGACATGCTGCTCCTCCTCCAAAAGTGAAAGATTTTGTATGGTGTTGTTTTCATAATTTTTTGCCTTGCAAACCTCGGTTGGCTTCTAAGGGGGTTAGTATTGATATTAGTTGTGGTAGATGTGAAGTTGCTAAAGATTTAAATCATGCTTTTTTGGGTTGTCCTAAAGCAAGTGACGTTTGATCCTTATCTCCTTTAGTATTTGTTCCTCATAATATTGTGGATTTTGTCCAAAATCTTGTTTCTTCACCTCAGCTTGCAGCTTCGAAGAATTGCTTGACTTTGCTTTGGAGTTTGTGATATCACAAGAATATTTTGTTTGGAGACAAAAAGATACTCCAGCGGCCTTAATTTGTCATTTTGCTGATGGGTCCATTGAAAACTGGCGTAGCTCTAGGATTGCTTTTGATCGAGTTGTACCCGGCTCCTCTTGTCGAACTTCAGTTGCTAATTGTTGGCGTAAACCTCACCCTGGTAGGCTTAAATGCAACGTTGATGCTGCTGTGTTTAAGGATAAAAATGTTTCTTCTTTTGCAGCTATTCTTCGTAATGACAAAGATGAGTTTTTGATGAGATTTTCGAGTCACCTTCCTTTTGCTCTTGATCCGGATCTAGCTGAAATTATTTCTATTAGAGAAGATCTTTTTTGGTTAATTGTAAGTAACATTAATAGCGTTAAGTTGGAATCTGACTGTCTTCAAGCCATCCAAGCTCTAAACTCTCCAGGTCCCTTTTATTTCTGAGATTGGATTGTTAGTTCAAGACTGTTTTCAGTTGAAGAATCACTTCATTCATTTGTCCTTTCAATAGACGTGTATGAATGCCAATAAGGCAGCTCATGCTCTTGCCCGGGTAGCTTTATTGCTGACATACCACTTCTCTTGGAATTCTCTTCCGCGTATTATTTCATCTATTGTTTTGTCTGACTGTTCTTGTGCTTCAAATAACGGTAACGAAGGCTCTAGGTCTAAGTGTATAGAGTAAGCGTATTGGCTTGGGTTTAATTTCTGCCTTCGTTGTCTTTTTTTTAAATAAAGCCTTTACAAAAAATTAAGAGAAATAATGATTTAACGGTAGTTAACTAATAATTAATTAATAATTTTTATAATTTTATAAAATATTTATCTTTTATCTTGGTATTTATTCAAATTCCGTGCTATCATTATCCATTGACAAGATCGAAGCTCTTCTATATAAATATTTTTATAAGTAATTTTTTAATTTTATAGGTACTTATAAATCAAAAAAATCAAAAAGAAATAAGAATCTTATATTTTAAAAAATGCAAATTGCTATACAATAAAAAAAACTTCGTTTTTTTAAAATCTAAGTTAAAAAAAGAGATTATGATCAAGTGTTAAAATATACCCATGAAAAAGATAAACAAAGACATGTAATGATTTATATAAGAAAATGACTTTATAATTTATTATCTTAATGTTTAAAAATAATTACCAATTGTTAATGGAACATGGCAAGCCAATATGAGGTTTCAGGTTTACAAAAACTATAATCTAAGCTCATTTCAAGCTAAGCTTTGAAAGGCTTGATCATGGGGACTGGCATACTTTAGAAGGTCCTGGTGGTCATATCGGCGATGTTTTTGCATCAACTGGACTTGCTGCACTTAAATGCCGATGATTCCTTCACTACAAGTTGCATGAAATTTGCCACCTCCTTGGACTCCGCTGTGGCAAGTTCACTGTTCCGGTTGGGGTCAGTCGCAAGAGGTAGAGTTCTGATGATATTCCGGGTATCAGAACATTATATGGATTATAAATGAAGGTGCTCAGTCGGTTGTATATTCCAGAGATCAGAATAAATATCTGTAATCTATGCCTATTCCACAAAGTTCAACAATGTCTTCCAAAATACAATCATACCCTTAACACCTGCAAAATGATGAATCCATTGCAAGGATAATCACTTTATAGATCACTGCAAATACAGGAACCGACCGTGAAGGCTGCCGGAGAAAAAGAAGAGTCCAGAGTGTCCGAAATAGTTTGTTTCATGTCTGATCTTCTTTGCACCAAGGCCGAGTTCCTTCACGATCAGTTCCTGCTGCTCCTGGCATAGTCCACAAAAGTTTCACCATAACCCATATAACATGACAGCTTTGTACATTATATCCTTGATCTGAAGTTTCAGGAGTCATTTATATAGTATGTAACAAGAAGAACTTTATGTGAAAGTGCAGAAAAAGAGAACCAACTGAAACAAAGGCTATCATCTTGATTACAGTCTGAGATGCCTCACATCTACGGTTCTGCTTTGACCGATCTACATTGTAAGATATTTCAACCATAACCAACCACCCAAAGAAACAACTTGTGCAGTTATTTTCAGCCCCCTCAACAGTAAACAATAACAACCACTTACTAAAAGTCCCGCTGATACGTAAGGTCTGAATTACAAATATATGTTATATCTCCCACTTCCATGCACGAATTACAAATAACAAACAATCAAAGGAAAATAACTGCAATCCTTTGAAATTTGTCAAAAGAGTTAAAATCCAACCATTTGAGTAGGTATAGCTAACCGATTTGTATTTACAACTATAGTTCCAAGCTCATATAAAATGAGAAATGTGAAACTTATGAAACAGGACAGCAAGAAGTAACCTGTTGAATGTTCCATATTCAAAAGCCTATTGACAAACCATAAATTCAAAATTGTCCCCTATCAACCCTGAAGCAACTAGCCAACTACATCATGTCACAGTCCAACTGTTGGAACATTTGTGATTGATTATGAGATAGGTTCCCAATTCATAAATTCGAATGAATAAACAATAAAACAAAATCTTAAGCTAAGAACAATGAAACAAACATTCAATCCTAGGCCACCTAATGATATTAATCTTCATCCGGATATGTATAATGAAGCTACCACTTTCTGGAGGTGTTCACGACATCAAAACTATCTATCAAATTACCTCATTAATGAGAGCCATGACCATTAACAGTCATTCCCACTATAGCACCTTTGGTCGAAGGCACATTCCCCTCTTCTCTTATCTCTTCTTCATCAGAATCCAAAGTGAAGTGACCATTTTCCCCTTGTTGAATCTCTTCTTCAAGGGGCTTATACTGCATAAAAGCTCCAGGATCTCCTTTAGTTGAAACCATCACTGAGTAGACAGCAGTCAAAAGAACCACAAGAAGAGCAAGATGACAATTAAACAGAAGCGTAGCAATCCCTTTTCCTCTGTGATACTCGTGCATGCCTCCACACTTAATG
>JAOTIZ010000001.1:24798827-24814270 GCA_027123425.1 Erythroxylum panamense | reverse complement strand
ATTCTTTTTCAGGTTTAGGGTTTGATTCGATACGGGCTTTTGATAATTGGGAGAGAGACAAAGATGGTTGTGTGTTCGAGCATGAAATTGACGAAACCAGAGACTCCCATGCTCCAATGAGAATGAAGCCACCACCTGCAATTGTGAAGATGAAGAGCCCCATTCGTTTTTCCTTCTCTCAAGACGGATTAGATGCGTCTGCGGTCAATGATATTGGGGAAATGAATCGAGTTTGAGAATATAGAATAGATGGGGGCAGACGGTTGCTGTCTTTCGTTTTCGGATGTCAGAGGCTGGCTGTTTGGTCTCTGATGGCTACTGTTGGCTTTGACTTTTCTCTTGTTGTTTTCAGTTCCAAACTGCTGTTTTGTTGATTCTCAATCTCGACCAACTCTTGGGCTCGATTCAATACACTCTGTTATTTGCCCCTCACGGGGTAGCCCAATGGTAGAAAGGGGAGAGGATTGTGAGCGGTCGTGAGAAGAGCAGCCTTTATTAAAGTGATATAATCTTCTTGGTGATAAAAGCTCATCCGTTAGAGTAGGTATCTCTGACTGATACTATCTAGGATCAAACCCAGATTTATCTATCTATGAATTTAAGTGAGTGACTCATAGGTCCCAGATAATCGGGCTTAGCCCGAATCCTGAATTATATATAATAAAAAACACTATTATTTGGGCTCTCATTGTCAAGAAACTTTCGGGGTGTTGTTAATATTCACCTTTTTCTCAAGTTCATTGCAAAGAGAAAAACATGGGAGTCAAAGGCCTGAACAACCGTGTCTGTGTTGTCTTTGTGATTCTGGCTTCTTTTGGGGTTTCATACTTTCATGACTGTTCAGGGAAGGTTGGTGTCAGCAAGAGTTAAAAGACAGGTAATCTGCAGGTGACAGATTGGGTTTTAAAGAGCCAAGGAATTGGATCGATCCAAGTAAACTCTTGTACAACTAAAACATCAAACCTCAATCCAACGTTTTAAGACAATGAGTTACTTATTAGTATCTCTTCAAATCTCAAATACTCAATTTATGATGAGATAAATAGACTTTACCCCTTTTTTTGCTAAAGAGGGGCGTTATCATAAAAACTAATTCAGAGTAGGAAAAAAAGAAAAGTTACTCAATTGTTTTGATGTCTAAGACGATAACTGTTTGGTGAGCTAATCAAGAGGAAGCAGATCATCATCGACAGGTATTAGGTATTGGTATCTCTTGATTTTAGAGAGAATACTAAATTGATTAGGTTTTTTAATTTATACTAGAACCTAGAGATAATTGTACTTGTCGTTGAGATTATTGTTGTTGGTTACCGATTGCATTCTTGATTATTATAGTGGACTGATTTTAGTCCATGAAGATTTGTGCCATGCTTTTTCCATAGTTGAGAGAGGTTTTTCAAGTAAATTGTGTGTGCATTGATTTAGTTTTTTGCACTTATTTCTCTTGCTATTATTCTTATTGAGGTTATAATAATTTTTGCCAACAAGGAGTATCAAAGTTGTGATTGGACAATCCTTATGTGAGGAAAATTACTGCTTGTTTGATTTAGGAAAGAATTAATGTGAAAAGAGAATGGGCGAAAATAATATTTCCAAATTTCACATTCCCTTGTTTGATGGGAAAGTAAACTTTTGGGTGTGGAAGAGTATTATTGAGAACCTATTGGTACAACAAGATTTAGATGCGGCTTTAAACGCGGACAAGCTGGCGAGTTTGATTGATGCCAAATGGGCGTCGATGAAGAAGAAGGCAATTAGTATGATTCGGTTGACTATAACTCCGAAGATTAAGTACAACTACTTGAGTGAGACGAATCAAAAAGCTTTGATGAATAAGCTCCAAAGTGTATATGCCTCCAAATCGTTGACTAACATATTGTGTTGAGATGAGAGTTGTACCAATTGAGGACGGAGGAGGGTGCAACCTTGCAGGACCACAATTTGTTCAACCAACTAGTGGCCCAGTTGAAGAATGCAAATGTGAAGATTACCGATCAAGAACAAGCTCTCTTATTGATGGCTTTACTTTCTAAGTCTTATTGACCCATTATTGAGGGAGAACAAAAGGATGATGACACATATTGATAGAAGTTCTCTGGGTGATGGTGCTCGAGCACTAGTTGTGAGGGAGTTTGAGAGAGGAAGGAATCAAAAGAGAAAAGGAGATGACTCAAGGAATAGATCAAAATCATGCACGAAAGATTTTAGTAATATAGAGTGTTACTATTGTAAGGAAAATGGTCGCATCCAAAACCACTATCCGAAGATAATGGAAGACTTGAAGAGTCTCCATTTGATGCAAAAGAAGAAGGGCAAGACTAAAGTAGATGATGATAATGATTCCGCTAATGTGGTAATAGGTGATAGTGATGGTGATTTGTTATTGATTACTCATGGTTAAGTGAAAGAGGGCTAAGAAAGTTGGGTGTTGGATTCAAACGCGTCGATTCATGTTTGTAGAGACCAAGCCTTGTTTGAAACTTTGCGCCAAGATAGGGAGTATGGCCACATTAACATAATAGGTGATCAAAAATTAAAGATCCAAGGCATGGGGACCGTAAGGATGAAGCTCGATGATGGTATGATCCGGACTTTCCACAATGTGAGGTATGTGCCAAGTACTCGTGCTAGCATTATTTTAAGGATTAAGCTCGATGATGGTCTGACCTAAACCTTCCAAAATATGAGGTATATGTCAAGTGCTCGTGTTAGCCTTATTTCTTTGGGTAAATTAACAAAGTACAGGCATGGATATGTTGGTAGCTGGAGGTGGTGCAAAGGCATTGGATTGATCCAACTAAACTCTTGTACAACTAAAACATCAAACCTCAATCTAATATTTTTTAAGACAATGAGTTACTTATTATCTCCTCAAATCTCAAGTACTAAAGTTATGATGAGATAAATAGACTTTGCCCTTTTTTGTTAAAGAGGGGCGTTGCCGTAAAAACTATAACAGAGGAGGAGAAAAAGAGAGGCTAGTTCATTGTTTTCGAGTATGAGACGATAACTGTTTGGTGAGATAATCAAGAGGAAGTAGATCACAATTAATAGTTATTACGTGTTGACATCTTTTGAGTTTACAGAAAGTACTAAATTGATTCGGTTTTTCAATTTGTATTAGAAGTTAGAGATGATTGTACTTGATATTGAGATTATTGTTGTTAGTTATCGATTGTACTCTTGATTATTATAGTGAATTGATTTTAGTCCGTGGTGGAGATTTAAATCGTGATTTTTCCCTTAGTTAAGAGGGGGTTTCCATATAAATTATGTGTGCATTGATTTAGTTTTTTGCATTTTATTTCTTTTGCTATCATTGTTGTTGAGGTTGTAATTTTTTCCAACATTATGAGTGTTATTTTTATATATATTCTCTTTATCATTATATCTTTTTCCAATTTAAGATTACTCCACTTATGAATTTCCAAGATCTCCCATTTACAAGTAAATCTATCGAATTAACTAGTCTTCAACTCATAGCTAATACAAAATCATTTGAGTCACTCCATGAATCATCCATTTATTTGATTCAAATTTATGATTATCTATTTATTGAACTTTATTAAACCTAATTTCAATACTAATAAAAGATTTTTTTAGGGGTCTTTGAGCAAATTTGGATCGGATCCAAATAAGCCTATATACAACTAAAACATCATATCTCAACCAAAAACTTTAAAACAATGAGTTATGAATCACATTTTTATATATAAACTCATTCCATCTCTATGTTTCTTTCCGACATAAAATTACTCTACTTGTAAATTTCCAACGTAATCCATGTTCTATGCCAATTTCAATATATTTAAGCATTTGTTCATAATTGGCAGGAATCATCTTCAGGCTTCAGTGGCTCTATACATGTGGAAACATGGTTGATTCAGGTTTAGCTAATAACATAACTAATACTATATTTTCTGCAAGATTTACAAGTATTAAATAAATTGTATTGTGCATATATAATTACTTTTAAAATTTATTTAGATGAAAATGAAAAATAATTTAACTTTTTTAAATGCATATATAATTACTTTTAAAATTTATTTAGATGAAAATGAAAAATAATTTAACTTTTTTAAATGCAGTGTTTAAAACTTAATTTTGTTATGATTTAGGATGTTATTACTATTATTTTGAGAATATTAAAATATCATGTAATATTATAAATAATAAAATGATACTATTTTAAAAGTTCAAATTGAAACAATACGTCAATATTGTCTTAAAAAGAGTTCTTGTCATTCGGGCTCTGTTTTAGGTTAGCCCAATCGTTCATCCTAAATTTCGGTCCAAAGTTCAATTAGGGGAGAATTTTTATAAGAAGTCAGTTGACTGATTGGTTGTTATTTAAAAAATAGGTATTATGAAAGAATTTCATATAATAGACTCATTAATTGATTTAAAAAATTTATCTAAAAAAATATTTTTTAAAGAAGCTTTAAATTTTAAACTTCTTAAGGAGCTATATTTTAACTGTCAAAATAATTATAGTTACTAAAAATATTTTTTATTTTACAATCAAATATTAAAAAAAAACGTTTACGAGAAATTTTTTTTTTACTCAAGTCTCTAAAAAACCCAAATTCGAAGGCAAGCAGTGAACCGAAATGTCACGAGCAAATCACGTGACACAATCTAGACATGCTTGAAGTTTTCACTTATCAGTTCAGTTGTGCTCCTCTTCGTGGGACTGGCTTAATCCCCATGAAAGATGTGGCTTTGCCTTAACCACCTCTATCCTCCACCATTGCCACCGCCACCTAAAACCCTTCTACAACCCTCTTCTCGGCCACTTTTCCCTATCCCAAAAACCCTTCTCCTCCACTCTAACCTCCCTCTTACGCCCTCTTCCAACTCCCACTTTCGCTGCTCCGTTAACCACTCCAATTCCGATATTCAGAAACTACCCCACTCCGCCATCCAACGTATCGCCGAAAAGCTCCGTTCCCTCGGCTTATCCGAAGAGAAAGGCGATAACTTGCCACCGGAAAGTGGTGCAAAAGCTGCTGGAGAGATCTTCGTACCGTTGCCTCACCAAATTCCCAAGAATCGGGTCGGGCACACGTTGGACCCCAGCTGGAGCACGCCGGAGAATCCAGTTCCGAGACCCGGATCAGGGTATGCGATAGCGAGGTACTATGAGCTGAGTGATGAGATAGAGAAAGAGAGAGAGAAGGCAGCGACTAAGAAGAAGGAGAGAGTTCCAACTTTGGCGGAGTTGACTTTGTCGACTGCAGAGCTAAGGAGGCTGAGAACTATTGGGATTGCGGAGCAAAGGAAGTTGAAGGTTGGTAAAGCTGGAGTTACTGAAGGCATTGTGAATGGGATTCACGAGAGGTGGGGGAGGGAGGAGGTAGTGAAGATTGTTTGTGAAGATTTTTGCAGGACTAATATGAAGAGGACACATGATTTGTTGGAGGTTAGGACGTTGATCTTTGGAAATTATGATTCTTAAGTGGGTTTCTACTTTACTGGTGATTCAATTTTGTGTTCTGTTTATATGTCCTTGTTCTGGTTTTGTTTGATTTGCCTGTAGTTTGATTGTCAAGTGAGCTCGATAATAATAACAAGAATGCACTCTGGATTATAAGGTTTGGAATATAGCAATAGTAAATCTGTTGTAAGTTCTTTGTTTCTTATTTGCAGAGAAAAACTGGAGGTGTGGTTGTATGGAGGTCTGGAGCTAAGTTAGTTTTATATAGAGGTGCTAATTATAAATATCCTTATTTCAAATTAGACGATAACTCGACAAAAGAAGCTACCCTGGGTAATGCAACGTGCTCAAGTGTTGATTTGGGAGAAACTGATGGTGTAGATAGTTCTGCAACAAGTCCAAGTAGCAAAACGGCTCATCCAACTCTGATACAAGGTGTTGGTTCCCCAAATATAGCACGATTTCAGCTACCGGGTGAGGCACAGCTTGCGGAAGAAGCTGACCGCTTGTTAGATGGATTAGGTCCACGGTTTACCGAGTGGTGGGGCTACGACCCTCTTCCGGTTGATGCTGACCTCCTACCTGCTATTGTTCCTGGATATCGGAGGCCATTCCGCCTTCTTCCGTATGGCATCAGTCCTACACTAACTAATGATGAAATGACAACACTAAAGAGGCTTGGACGACCCTTGCCTTGCCATTTTGCGCTAGGTGAGAGTGATTTCCAATTTCATGGGGTTGCATTATTCTGGTTGAACATTTTATTACTTAAAATTTCATTCTTATATCAGGTAGAAATAGGAAACTTCAAGGATTGGCTGCTGCGATTGTTAAGCTATGGGAAAAATGTGAGATTGCTAAAATTGCTATCAAGAGAGGAGTTCAGAACACCAATGGTCGGCTGATGGCTGAAGAGTTGAAGGTTTGTTTAGACAAATTTAGTCTTTTGTTTCATTTCATGTTTATTTCTATTTTTTATCACAAGTCCAAAACAACTTCTTGTACTCTTTATCATTCTGTTCTTTTACCATTTGGTGTAGTAGGAAAGCATTTCTGTTATTTAGGAACTATGAGAAAATAACATTTTAAGTAATACCTAATCTACTTGCAAGAATCAAATTGATGCTTTTAGATTTCCTTTTTCTGGTTAAGGTGATTGAGCTCTTGACCTTTTACTTTCTTTAGTAATTCAAATGCAAAGTTAATTCTACACCAGCTGTCAGAATGCATTGGTAGTAACTTATGATGGCTGAGGCAGATATGCATTTATGGTTGTAATTCATTAATAAAGAAGATATAAGATATCAGTTTAAATGGTTCTTTAGGTAGAAGAAATTTAAAAGAGATCTGCAAACTTATCGAACAAGTACATATACACATAGATTTAAGCCTCACTATTCGGTTTCTCAGAAGATTCTATACTTAATCACTTGTGTTCCATTATTTATGTACAAGTTGCTTAGGTTTCAAATCTTGTTCAAACCTTCTTATTGCATAGCGTTTATGATACATCTGTGTCTCAACCTTAAAATGTGTGGTCTCAGTGGCTGACTGGAGGAACCCTGCTTTCACGGGATAGGGAGTATTTTGTATTGTATAGGGGAAAAGATTTTCTGCCACTTGCAGTTTCTTCTTCAATAGAGGAGAGAAGAAAGCAGGGCTTATATGGGGATAAACAGAGGATGGATGGTAGGTCATCGGCTGAATCTTCTCAGGATATTAAAGATGGGAGTGTGCTTCGTGACTTTGGAGACAAACTTGATGACAACAATGACGAGAGCTCCGATCGCTCAAAGCAAAGGAAGCTAAAGTCCATGGAGGCTGCAATCAAGAGGACTAGCATCAAACTATCCTTGGTATGATTTTGGCAAAGGTGGTGAAATTTTATTCTCCATATTAGATTCCATTTCTGTTACATATTACATGTTCTGACAGGCACTGGAAAAGAAAGCTAAGGCAGAGAAAGTTCTAGAAGAGCTAGAAAACACTGAGATGCCTCAAGAAAAAGAGGTTGACAAGGAAGGTATAACTGAAGAAGAGAGATATATGCTGCGCAAAATTGGGTTGAAGATGAAGCCTTTCCTGTTAACAGGTGAAATATGCTCTCATGCTAGGATCTTGATCACAAAGCAAGTGCTGATGTTTGGTCCATTCTTTAGGAGTACAGTGGTATTTGAAAGACCATCCAAACGGGAATACTACCAGAAAGGTTTCTGATTACTTTTTCTCTTTTCTTGTCAGGTAGACGGGGGGTTTTTGCAGGAACAATTGAAAACATGCATCTTCATTGGAAGTATAGGGAACTAGTGAAAATAATATGCAAAGAGAAAGGTTTGGAATCTGCTTATCAAGTAGCTCGCACCTTAGAGGCAGAAAGTGGTGGAATTTTAGTGGCTGTGGAGCATGTTACTAAGGGTTATGCTATCATCGTATATCGTGGAAAGAACTACAGGCGACCTCCTTGCTTGAGACCAGTTACACTTCTGAATAAAAGGGCAGCACTGAAGAGGTCCATAGAGGCACAACGTCGGAAGGTAGAACTTGACTTTCCATCTCCATGCATGAGTAAGCGAGTATTACTGTGCATGCATTTGTACGTTGGAGCATACCTTTGACGTGAACTGTCGATGTTCAAGGGATTTGCTCTGGGGAAACTTTACTGTTTTTAGGCCTGTTCATAGAACTTTTGGGCTGAAGGACCAGGGACCTAACTTGTGAAACAGTTTATGACTTGAGTTTGATTTTGTGCAACCATTAGAATTAACCTATACTTGTGGCATATTAACTAAATGTCTTGGGACTTCTATTCTTAGGCGAAGATGAGACGTTTACCTGGGTGTTTTTGTTTCTTGAGTTTGAATCTTGATCAATGACAGAAACTTGTGAACTTCTTTTCTGACTACTTAACGAACAAAAAGTAGTTAGCTCGTAAGCCATGTGACAGCGTGCTGATACTGTCAATGATACTTTTGGGCTTCTGATGTAGTTTCTTCCTAACACTTGTGCCTCTACAGCAATTATGTTCTTTTAAGTGCATGTTTGCTGCAAATTCAAAATATGTCTGATTTTATTTATTGTACAATCTTTCTCAATGCAGTCTTTGAAACTTGATGTCTTGAGGCTTACAAGAAATATAGATGATTTAAAACTGAAACTGGTGAGTATCTAATTAGTTTCAGAATGGAAGCTTCATGCGTTCATTTTTTATTTATTGTATGATAGATGTGGCTAACAAATAATTTACTTTTCTAACCCAGGCCAAAGAGAATGAAGCACTCAATATGCAGTCAGTTGATGATTCAAGATTTCAGGTGGTTAGCTATCTCTTTTATATACAGACACAGACAATAAGAATATACGAATGTGCAATCATTAAAAATGTGTCAAAGATCTTCTCTTTTTATGACTTTAATTTGTATTTCATCCAAATTTATGCTCTGTTTTAAATTAACAGAATCAGTGACTTTTTTTTGTGTGATTTAGGTTGAAGAGGATATGAACTTAGCAGATTCTGATCCACAAGTAAAATATGACTCTGAAACAAGGTCTGATCATCACTCCAATTCGGTTGTTCCTGCTAGCAGAGTAGAAGTACAGGTGAGGAATATATGGAATGAAAGTATGCAGATATACTTCATGCTATTTTTATTTGTGTTTGCAGTCTATTGTTGATGGTTCTTAATTCTAAAGTGCTGCCTCTTGTATGCTACTGGTAATGGTCTATGCAATCCACATCAATTCTTCTGATGGATTGGATTGTTGTCAAATTGCAAGACCTGAATGGTTTTCACTTTACCTCCAGTATGGATCGTCTTTTCTTTTTCTTCTTTATGAATCATATTGATTACTGGCCTTTATTATCAAATCTTAGTCTAGAGACACAAGTGGAGTTGATTTGACCTTTGACAACCTTAATGATTGCAGGCTAGCGAGTGTGATCTTTCTTCAATTGTCAATGGAGACGAGACTGGCAACACCGAAACTGAGTGTGAATCTACATTGACGCATGTTGAAACAAATAATAGTCAGTTCACTGCTAGACCTGCTGATGTGGTGTTTATCCCTGATGAAGTCACGGTAAGATTTTCAGTACTTTTTGTGTTTGATTATCGTTTCATCCTTCCTCTTGTTCTGATTAGTATCATTGGCGGGGATTTCAGGCAGAGATAAGGGGATCTCCTTGCCTCTCTGATGCCCAGCATGGTTATTCTGATAAGGATGCAATACAGCCAACCATCAACTCACCTGAAAATTTGTTGAAGGAATCGGTTTTGCATATTCCAGAAGAAAAGAACAGAATGCCATCTAGGGTTCAGCTTTCGAACAAAGACAGGTTGCTTCTACGAAAGCAAGCCTTGAAGATGAAGAAGCGCCCAGTGCTTGCAGTAGGTAATTTCCACTCTCATACATGGTTTTCTTTGTCCCTCAAAATTGTTCATGTTGTTCCTATGCTTACTGTTCCTGAACCCTGAAATTGGAAAGTGGTTCTTCTGCAATTCTTAATACCAAGACTTGAAATTTACCTTATTTTCTGATATCGTTGAGTTCGGTTTGGCTCTCGTGGAGGCTTTTATAGTGTGATCCAATTATCATAATGGATTCTGTCCACCTCATATTGGCAAGCAAGTGATCACATTTGCTTCTCAAATGAAGTGTTTTTGTTTTGATGCAGATAGTTGACTCTAGAATTTCTGCCACTTTTCTCATGTATCAGGGAAGAATAATATCGTAACTGGTGTTGCGAAAACGATCAGGGCTCACTTTGAGAGGCATCCTCTTGCTATAGTGAATGTCAAAGGCAGAGCTGAAGGAACGTCGGTCCAAGAGGTTATCTTGCAGCTCGAGGTCTGTGCACTGAATTTTTATCAAGTGATGCATTTGTTGAACTTGAATAAATTGGTTGACAGTCATGCTTCTATAAATTTCGCAGCAAGCAACTGGCGCTGTTTTGGTCTCCCAGGAGCCTAGTAAAGTCATACTTTACAGGGGTTGGGGAATTGAATTGGAACCTGGCCACAAGCGAATGAAGTATGCTCCAGATTTGATGAGAACTTCAGTGGGCAGAGACGATGGCGCCGAGCGTGCAGTTTCTCCCGAGCTCATGGCAGCGATAAGACTTGAATGTGGGCTGCAGAAAAACTCGACTGCATCATCTGAAAATTAAGCATTTGTGGAACTGGTTCTGCCTCTACTATTTAACCCGTAAAGCCATGCCTCCTGTAATGCTAATGAGTGCATTCAACGAAGAATTCATCCGTGATGATTTCATTACATGAATTTAGTGACTCCTATTCATTACAGGTATAACGGATACAAAGGATTCAAGCCGTTCGATTCATGCATTTCATCTGGTGCAAGATGTCTCGATATGATGAAACCAGCTTCTTTCCGGTAGATCAAGGTCGAGCTGGTTAGTTCAAGAATAAACAAAAACAAAAATGTCACAACACCATCTCCGTACACGAAAATGTATCCAAATGCAAGTTGCTTACGGAGTTTGTGATCTAGTTCAGGCTTGGAATAGTTCTTTTTGAGATTCCATAGCTGCAGCTCCAACCTGTACATAGGTTATTTACCTTTCTGAGAAAAATGTGAAAGCAAAAGCTGAATGAAATCAGCATTTCTTGTTGAAGATCATAAAGTAGTCAAAAAATTGGAGAATATCTGAAAACTGCATTGAACACGATGATGAAATCTATTTAAACACCTATAAAAAATCTTGTCAAAAACAGGGTTTTTTTTTTAAAACAGAAGAATATGTAGCCACTATTCTTTGATGTACATTAAGTAAATCTTCATATTGATACAATAGTTTACAAATTACGTCAATCGGGTACTCCGTATTGGTAAAATCTTGTGCAACATTCGAATAAGGGCTTTTTGATTCCATATTTTTCCACTCTACAACTTGACTACCCCTGGAGGGAGTCAATGAGTGATTATGACAACAGTATTCTAATCAGATATTGCAATTAGGTTTGCATTCGGTTAGACTTAAGTCAAAGTCAATGGATTAAATTTAATTTAATCGAGTTTAGGGTTAAACTCGGGTTGGCTTGAGAGATTAAATTGCATGATACTAGTCTAATTGGATTTTAAACTGAGTTCGAGTTACTAATTTAATCTAATTTAAGTAATTATAAATATATTGAATAAAATTATAAAAATATAAAGATAAATTTATTTTAAAGTATTAACTTTTAAGATTTTTTTAATTTAGTACTTAAATTTTTAAAATTTTCAATTGAATAGTTATTTTTAAAATTTTAACAGCTAACTTCAATTAATAAAAAAGTATAACATATTATTAAAAAAAACCTTTAATCTGATTTATACCAATTAATAAGTTTAAATATTTTTAATTCTTAATGGAAATAAATATTAATTATTAATTAATTAAACTTTTTTTTAATTTTTAAAAATTCAGAATGACTCAAATCTCAAATGATGGACAAGTTCCGTAGACCTTACTGCAAGTAATTTTTGTGGTCTCTATGAGCCGGCGACCGATATTTTACTTGAAACGAGTGGCGGTACGGCCTTAACACACAAAACTTGTAATCCTAAGACTCGATCGAACTGGGATAGATAAGCACTGAGAATCTTATATAAATAAACTGGGGTTTTCCTTGTTTCAATACGTTGAACTGAATCCCACTTCGGCCATGACTCTACAAACAAGCTCCTGTAGCTATGGTGGTGGCATTTCCTCCTTGGTTGCCCCACCCAGAATCTCCCCTCAGGCTCATCGCACCCTGTACACTGTTGTTCGAGCCCAAGGTAATTTGGCTGAATTCTAGTTGAATTTGTCTCCTTTTTATTAAAGACTCTATCTTTATGCTTATATGGTTGATGTACTGGTTCAAATTCTAACCTTTCTACTGCAATGATTCGCATACTGCAAGTAAATATTGGGGAATTGATGAAAGAATTATCAGATAGGACTAGTTGAATACTCTCTTCTGTGAAAGAAATTTGAACCCGTATGGAGTTCCTTTTAAGTGGGTTTCACTTTGATTATACTTTTCTCTTGCTAATTGTTTTCTTTCTTTTTTCCAATGCTTTGAATTGGACTGTATTGCTCAGCGGAACCGTCGGATAAGTCCGTGGAGATAATGAGGAAGTTCTCAGAGCAGTATGCTCGCAAATCGGGAACTTACTTTTGTGTGGATAAGGGAGTAACTTCTGTGGTTATTAAGGTAACAACTAGGTTTCTGTTCGTTAATTGTGTGTTCTGTCTCTATTTTCTATCATTAACCTCTTTGACCGCCATAGCGCAGTCTCATCAATCTGTTAAAACGTGAATGAAAAATTCAATTTGTTCGCACTTATAATTTCTATAATTCTTCAATATAGTTGTTTTTTGATTAATCTATTAATGTTGGCATACTGTATTAAGATGCTTTTTTGGAAACCCACACCTTGTTGTTCTGGTATCTTCAATCTGCTGTCTTTGTTGGGTGCTCTTTACTTTGTGTTTTCCTTGGTTTTGGTTCCTCAAGCTTTCATAAATTGGAAATAAACAGGGCTTGGCTGAGCACAAAGATCAATTGGGTGCACCTCTTTGCCCTTGTAGGTAATTGTCATTTTGCACATCCCCCTTTGTTCTCCTTAATCATTGGCATTGATTTTAACATATCCGCAGCAATTTGTTTAGTTTAATAGGTGAGGAGATTTATCGTTTTAGTAATCTTCTGAAATTGGCTTTATGGCACATAGGCATTACGATGACAAGGATGCAGAAGCAAAGCAGGGCTTTTGGAACTGCCCGTGTGTTCCCATGAGAGAGAGGTAAATGAACCTTTTCCTTTATAAAACATTGTAGACTTTCAGTAGATGGAATGTCTTGGATAGTGTTTTGGGGGTTTTAAACATTTTTTATTTATATAGAAAACGATGTTTAGAGTCGTGCTACTTTTTATGGTCGACTTGATTTTGCCTGTATTCATAAATTGATATGACATCATAATTCTATCCTATTAAGATTCTGTGAGTTAATGGCTCTGGGAATAAGAAGTATTCAAAATTGCAATGTGATATTTTATAATTAGAGCAGTTATTATAACTGCAACGTTATAATTAGACACTCAAGTAAATTGTGCTTGTGTGGTTTATTTGTGGTGCACATGTGGAGTTTGGTGGACAGTGAAATGCTGGTTAGGTTGGATGAAAAGAAGCTGTGCAAACCTCCCTGTGTTATCAATTGTTAATGATTCTTTGAATTTCAGTGATGATCATCCTTTGGTATATTACAACCGAAACCAGATACAGTTTGGTGTATTATAATTAAAATGTGCTGTGAAAGTAAAAACCATTATGACTTCCACCAAAAATTTTGCAAAAGGGAACCAAGATACAGAAACGATTGCTGTAGAGAAGCCTGCGAACAAGTTGATTGAATATCTTTAGTTGCCTGTTGGCTTTCATGGTCACCTAGAACTAGAAAGGGATCTTCTAGTTAATGAAATCCTTTATTCGCTACCTTTTAAGTGGTATAAGCCAGAACCATGGTGTGTTCAAACTGGATGATGAGGGTGACGGTCCAGTCTATCTATCATCTATTGGTGATTTTGTTTTGCTTTTCTATAAGTATCTGGAGATAATGGTGAATGCTACGATTTAGTAATGGTTTAGATATGATATCACCTATTGGGCAGAAAGACTTCTGCCTGTGAACTTGAATTGCATGCATCTCATGGTTCAGGAGCTACTTTGGCCTGGTAAACTGAAGTTTCAAGTATTACTGATATGCCTATTATTATTCATACATGGGGAATGTATCAGAAAATTTTTACTTGCTTGGTTTTGGATAGACACGCATAAGCTTCTAACATTTCCTCGTATAATTTGAGGTACCATGCTGAAATATTCCAATACACTGCAAATTTCTAAAACTCTGGCTGATGTTTGCCATCAGTTCGTACTCGGTCCTCCATTTTTAATTGTAAGATTATTTTCGCAGGAAGGAATGCCACTGCATGCTATTTCTCACACCAGAAAATGATTTTTCCGGGAAGGATCAGGTAATTATAAAATCCCGTTTTCGTATTTCTGAACTTGTGCTAATATATGCTATTAGAACCTGCAATACGAATGAGTTTATTACGGTTTCGGTGTTTTTAAGGCTTGACATTAGAAACTCCAAACTAATCAACTATGTCGACACACAGAAAACCATTTGCTTTTGCACTCACTCATGTGATCATCAGTGTTTTTGGCATTTTGCAGTCACATTGTTACATTTTTCTGCATTCTGTTTAAACATCTGAGAAAATAATTTCCTTTTTCTCTGCAGACAATCTCATTGGAAGAGATTCAGAAAACAACAGTAAACGTGTGAATTTTTAAAGGTTACTTGCTAGATGAGTATTATCTCTGTATTCGGATACTAATCATGTGTATGTATATTACGTAATGTATCAAATTCGTAAAGAAATCTGCTACCTTGCTAGTCCTTTATACTTTGACCAACAGATTCAACTGGCTGTCATGTCCTTTAACACAGATGCACTTGTTAGCTGGAACTATCCCCTTCTATGGCTACTGTCTCGTCCTAATCCCCCTTTTTCCCGATCCAGTTAGATTTGAATATGATACACTGTTAGTTATCATATAAAAGAAGACTACACTTTGAAAATGGTACCATTTAAGAGAATTACCATTTGAAGACTTGCACTGTTTTTCATTCCTGTTCAAAGGCTTGGAATACTTCATCTTCTTACAAAGATCAGCTTTCAGTTTCAGCTTTAGTTTTCTTTTGATCCTTTCTTTATCTCTTTTATGATTCTTTGGAAGGGAATGAAGCTTGCTAGACTTCAATATGATATTCACTCACAGTAATGAGATTTGACAGTTCAAAATGTTGATAATGACCAAATTCTATGTTATACTAAGGGGCCGTTTGTTTTCATTTTTTTTTGTCGTTTTTTGTTGTGGTTTTTATTAAAAAGAAAACCTTCTAATAAAACACGTTTGGTTAGATTTGTTGTGTTGCGGTGTTTTAAAA
>JAOTIZ010000001.1:24776550-24789308 GCA_027123425.1 Erythroxylum panamense | reverse complement strand
TCACATGCTAATTTTATGGGAGTATTAATAAGGGTATATCTATAATTTCATTAGCTTTCTTAATAAACGTGTATTTTCTAAAACGACTCATATTATGAATTGGAGGGAGTAGGAAATATTTATGTTTTTACCTTATAATATTATTAAATCAACTTAGTTATTGCTTTGGAACTCGTTTATTGCTGGGTTGAACAGTCATTTAATCTTATCTACACGCTTGTGTGATCCGGTAACAATCTTGTGAGATGGGACGTAACCTAGTTTTGTAGTGCGTGAAAGGGGGAGCCTGGGAAAAGAAGAAGATGCGGCTTGAACCCAAATGTCTACTGAGCTTTTGTGACGGGACATCATAGAGAATATATCACTTTTTGGAAAAGGAACCAGAGATGCCGTACAGAACACTAAAATTAAAAAATTGTCAACTTCAGAATCTTAGCAATTAAGTTTCAATAATTGCATTTAAGTTGTCTCTCTTCACAAATATTATATCTTTTCTTCTTTTTTATTCAATTATAAAAATTTCAATACCCATAATTTTTTGATTTGATTTATTAATTTAAAAGTTAATAAATTTTATAAAATAAAATAATTCAATTAATTTTATTTAAAAATTTATTTTAATTAAATTTCAAAATTTTATGACATTTTAATATTAATTATATTTTTAAATCTTAAATTTTTTATTTTATTGGTTTAATTTTAAGAACATTAATATATATATATATATTGGGAGAATATAACATTATTTGGGGGGCAAAGCGAAAAGCGACCTTTAAGTCTGTTTTTCTTCGGCCTTTTGTGTTAATGGCGTATAAAGCACAAAAGTGTTGTTACGAAGCACAGCCAATCAGGAGGGTCCCTTGAGAAGATCAACGGTTCAGTAAGTGACACGTCAGAATTCGCATGAAGCTTTAATCAGAGAATTGTAAAAAAAAAAAGTGCATCTCGACAGCATAAAAAGTTGCTAAGTGCTGCCCATCAACTTTAACACAGGCATCAATTATTGCATTTGCATGCACATTTTATATGATAAAATCTTTTTTTAAATTTTTTAAGTTTGATTTATTTTAATAATTAAAAATTGATCAATTTATTAATTAATTAGTCTATTTTTATTTATTAATTAGTTCTTATAAATTAAATTAAAATAATTAATTTTTATTTAACAATATCTTTTTAATTAAACTCTAAATTCTTTGACTGATAAACTTAGCCCTGTTCATCTTCGACGCAAGAGTGCTCGATCAGTGAGCTATTATGCACTATTTCAAGAGTGGCTGATTCTAGGCAAACCTCTTGGTTGTCTCTGTACCCCTACCTCCTTTATCATTGAGCGGTTATTTAGGGGCTTTAGTTGGTGATCTGAGCTGTTTTCTTCTTGAAGATGAAGCTTATCCCTCATCGTCTCATTGGCTGACCTGTATTCAGCTCAATCCTTTTACTAAAAGATTGAACCGAGTTTAATTGCAATTCAATTAAGAAACTGGAAGTCAATTAATGGATTATAAAGTATTAATTACTTCGAATCCAAATTTATTCTCCTTCCATACTTCACAAGTAGCAGCTAGTTTAGGACTCCATTGGTCAGCCTTACGAATAATTTCATTACCCTCATCCTTCGTTACGAGTTTGTATACATGATTCTAGAGCTGTTCGATGAACTACGGCACCGGGTGCATTTTTTCAATGGTGCCCTAAAGTTCTTCCACCAAATTGTAGTACGGAATTATCTCTAAAAATCTCAATTAGAGCAGGCATATGCTAAACATGAATACCTCTTGAAGTCACGGACAGAACACGTGATAGAGAGACCTAATTTTGAGTGAAATAAATAAACTTTTAGATATATATCTTATATTTAAACTGAATTCTTTCTAGTTAAAGAATCTCTTTCTAATTGCTTTGGAACAATTAGGAGATTTTCTAGAAGAAATACGAGACTTCCCCAAATTAACTGATAGTATTTAATGTGTCAAATTTATAAATAAAATGGTTAATTACATGATATCTTTTTATACTTTGACCATTTTTATTTTAATTGTTTTAAATTATCATTTATCTTTTTATAATATTATTTTATTATTATACAAATCATCTTATCATATTATAACTTATTATCTAAAACTTGTCAGGATCAAATGCATTTTTAAATAAATTTAGTGTCAATTATATAATGATGGTTTGCGTAAAACTTTTATTACATCAAACCTCGTAAGAACAGCATCACTCACCTCGTATTGCTAAAAAGATCTAAGAAAGAAGAACACGGTCACGGGCAGTTAAGTTTGCCTTTTATTCTTTTCATGAATTAGCAAACCGGTCCGGAAGGGCGTAAAGCCGTAAACGGATCGTAGAATAAAGTTAAAATAATTCGGTTGTTTGAATATAATTAAATAATTGATTAAATTTGATCAAACTTGACTTATTGTTATCTTTAATCTCAAGTCTAATGGGTGAAGTAACCTTATTTGAATCTCTAATTACAAAAAATCACAAGTTTAAATTATAGTAATTAATTAATATAATTACTCTTTTTAAAATTTTAAAAAGAATAATTAATTAAAAATAAAATTTTATTGAAACGTATAAATATCAATCAAACCTAATATTTAATTTAAATTTAAAATGATTAAAATATCAAACTGATTTGACTAATTTAAATGTGAAAAACTTGAATTGGCTAATTTTTTAGTTCAGTTTTTAATTTAGTTTAATAATTATTTTTACGTTTATTAGTTAAATTATCAAATTTTTATTGCTAATTTATTTATTAATTAAAATAACTTAACTAAAATACTATATTTTGCTAATGTAAATCTTCCAAAACATGTAATGATCCCAAATTAATTATAGCTATTCCCCCAAAATACCCCTCAAGAACAGGTCTTTATCTCTCTCAAGATCACATGATTGATTATCAATCTCATAAATCTCTGCCCAACAAATCTATCCGTGTTTGGCTCCACGCCCCCTCAAGAATTGGTCTTTACTAAATTCTGACCGTCTCGCACGATCGATTCATTATCTCTCGTATCTCATTAATCTCTACCCAACAAATCTGTACGTGTTTGCCTCGTTATCTGAATCTTTTCTATGTTCTATGATTATGCATCCAACGTTAACTATTCAGTTCCAGGTTTCTATGGATATGATTGTTCTTTTAAGCATAACCAGATAACAGAATAGCCATAGCTATGGAGTTTCAAGAAGCTTTAGTGAGGTTAGTGATTAGTAAACCTGCAAAGAAGGGTTTAGACAGAGACATCGAAACAGAGAAGCAGAAGAGGATAATTTCGTTTCACAGGAGGAGGAAGTGGTCAGTTCCGTCGAAGTCACCGAGACGTGAATCATCAGAGACACCGAAGGAGTTCCTATGTCCGATCACTGGGTCTCTCATGAATGACCCTGTCATTGTCTCCTCCGGTCACAGCTTCGAGCGTGTTTGTGTCCAGGCATGTAACGCTCTCGCCTTCACTCCCACTGTAGCAGATGGCAGCTCGCCGGATTTCTCTAACGTAATCCCGAACTTAGCTCTCAAGAAAGCCATCGTCCATTGGTGCAAGAAGCAGTGTGTAGACCCACCTAAGCCAATTGATTACTCCTTCGCCGAGAAGCTTGTACGTTCAACAATGGTGAATTCCCAGAAGAAAGTTGATGGCAGAAATGTTACTGTTACCGAGAAGCCTCAACCCAAGTTAAACCACGCGGTGACTGAACTGACCCGTCGTTCGTCGACTCACTTCTACTCGAGCTCCGACGAGTCCGTCGAGACCAACGTGTCAACACCCCCACTAGAACTCAAGACTCGTCCAAGTTGCTTCTCATCAGCATCTTCCTCGTCAGAAGCCGAAACCTTAAATCCTAACCCAAACCCTGAGGAAGACGAGCTTGTCTCAAAACTCCAAAGCCCACAAGTCTACGAGATTGAAGAAGCACTGGGTTCACTGAGAAAGATCACAAGAACCAAAGAGGAGGCGAGAGCACAGTTCTGCACACCTCGGATACTAACATCACTAC
Source organism: Erythroxylum panamense (assembly GCA_027123425.1). NCBI lineage: Eukaryota > Viridiplantae > Streptophyta > Magnoliopsida > Malpighiales > Erythroxylaceae > Erythroxylum > Erythroxylum panamense. Next base: position 24,785,291 of record JAOTIZ010000001.1, on the reverse strand, counting down.
GATCTTTAGTCGCTTCGAGGTACACCAACATTCAGGTGAATGCAGTCGCATGTTTAGTGAACTTGTCGTTGGAGAAAGTGAACAAAGTTAAGATTGTCCGATCAGGGATTGTCCCTTTATTAGTTGATGTTCTAAAAGGAGGCTACCCTGAGTCCCAAGAACATGCATGTGGTGCAATCTTCAGCTTAGCACTTGAAGACCATAACAAGATCGCAATCGGCGTCTTAGGTGTTCTGCCACCACTGGTCCATTTGCTCCGATCAGAGAGTGAACGGGCTCGTAATGACTCGGCCTTAGCATTGTACCACTTGTCACTTGTTCAAAGCAACAGAGCTAAGCTTGTTAAGCTCGGTTCAGTGACAATACTGTTAGGAATGGTCAAGTCGGGCCATATGAGAAGTCGAGTTCTGTTGGTGTTGGGTAACTTGGCATCGTGTGTCGACGGCCGGTCGGCGATATTAGACGCCGGAGGCGTCGAGTGTTTGGTGGGGATGTTGAGGAAGGGTGAGAAATTGGAGTCTGAGTCAATTCTGGAGAGCTGTATGTCGGTGCTGTGTTGGCTGAGTTATGGAGGCTTGAGGTTCAGAGGGTTGGCGAAGACGGCGGGAGCGACGGAGGTGTTGTTAGAGGTGGAGAAGTGCGGTTGCCAACGGAGTAGACAGAAAGCGAGGAGGGTGCTAGAGGTAATGAAAAGGAGGGGTGTGGCGGAGGAGGAAGAGGAGGAAGTGGTGGATTGGGAGAAATTGCTTGACTCGGGATCAGTCGCCAACTCGCCTCGGCATCGACTCGGTGGCAAAGGCGGCGATTCTCGAACACACTCATCTTGACTCGTTTCTTTCTTTCAAACTTTTTCTCTTTTTAATTTTTTTATTGTGCTTGTTGTAATGGGATTTTTTCTCTTTTCTTTTCAAAAAAATGTATTAAGAAAGAAAGATATTGGGAAAAAGTGATGTAGATATTCTTCCAACAATAAACTCATTTTTTTTCTCAAAAGTTGTCAAATTATAGTAATAAAATTAAACTTTAAAAATTACTGAAAATTTAAATTTAAATTTAAAATTTAAAATTTAAAATTTAAAAGTTCAGTCAATATTAAATTATTATAAAATTATTATATAGTAAATTATTTTGTAAACAATCTCTTTGCTAATTAGGGTAAGGTTAGGGATATCAATAATGGGTTCGACCCATCTTTAATATTTTTTTTTTAAAAATTATTTTTATTCTACTTTCACCGACCCGCATATCAGAAGATTCATACTAGTTGATATTGTTGTACTAGTTAAAATTGAACAAAATTAAAATTTCGAAATAGGATTAAAGAAGAATAAAAATTGAAGTTTAATTAAAGAAGTTGAACTCAATTAAAAACTAACATATTTATTTTAGTTAATCAAAATATGTAAGTATTATAAGAGATCAATCTCATAAATCAATGAACTTAGTGATGATCAAACAAATCATTAGCGGACAATCTCCGCTGAATTTTAACTACCTTCATGTATCTTCCATGGATACTCTTCATTACGGAGCATAAATCTTCTCATAGAACCATATATGTATCTAATGGGATCTTCTAAGTTTTGGTTTGGTAAATAATTTATAGATGTTTGTTAAATAACTCTAAATCACATTTAGGATCGATAAAGGGATTCCGGGCGATGATTATACTAAAATTGGCTCTTAAGTGCAAAAGATAACGTCGTTTTAAGAAAAATTTTAATATCATTTTAGGGTTTTTTTTTGAACAACGAGCGAACAACAGAGAAGAAACAAACCAATAAAGAGGAAGCAACTAAACTCAAAATTAAATAGACTTTATCCCATACACCCAAACCTAGGCCTCCTCATAATTTATTAAAGAAGAAGAAACATAAAAAAGAATAACGGAAGAAATATTACTTGATAACAAGTACCAAATAAAGCTATTTGTATATAATAAAGCTACCCTTGCTAAAGAATAAACGACTTTATTAGCATTTCGAGATATTCACAAGAAAGGCAGATGTTAGAAGTAAGTCTTCAGCTCTAGCAATCAGCAAATACTAAACCAATTTCAGAAAAATAGAACCAGAATTGATCCCATCAATAACTTCTAAACAATCTGAATCTAAAGTAACATTATCCAAATTAAGGCTTTTAATTAAGGCTAAAGCTTCTGTAATAGAAATGGCTTCTACTATAGTGGCATTAGAGCAAAAAAGAATATGCCCCGAAAAACTTGAAATAAAATTACCATAATGGTTCTAAAGAATAGTCCCAAAATCGGACTTGTTCTCTCCTTTAACAAACGAAGCATTAACATTACATTTAACCCATCTATTCGAAGGTTTCTTCCAATATAGATTAAGACTTGTTTCTTTTTCTTTCTTAAAACATATTGGATGTGCATGACTTGAACTTGACAAAGACTTTTGAGTAATGATTAAAAAGAGTTTAGACGATTTAACTATGAAAATTTTGAACCCATTAATTTTTTGGTTTAATTCACTTTAATAATTATTAATATTAAAAATCAATCAATTTATTAATTAATTGGTTGATTTTTATACACTAATGACTTTTTCTCGTCCCTTTTAGTGGCTGACATGCACTATAATGGACAAGGTTTGCGTTCTTAACCATCATAATTCTGTTGACACCATACGCGTTATCGGTGCTTGTGGACGTAGCACTTTGTGTGAATGTCAGAAAGCTTGCAAGCATGGGCCTTCAATATTCTCCCATGCCAGAGAGCCACTTTCTTTACTTGGATGCTTGATCATGGAAGCTCTTCTTCCAGGTTTTGTTTGAAGGTGAACGCTTCATTTGCTGGGATTTTCTTCAGAACAGAGCAGTTCGGAAGTACCGTATAGCTGCCTGTATGGTCATGAATAGGAATGTTTGAATATCAGTTGCTGCTTTTAATTGCTGAATTGAAACAGGGCTCCAAGTAGAGTTAATGAGTGGGTGAGGTAAACTGTGACAGGTTTGAATGCAGAAGGCTAGGGTGGCTGAATTAGCTTTTTTAAGAAACTGGTGGAGGTGGGGACGTGGTGTAATCGGATAGATGGTTCAGATCTGAACCATACAACGGTGTCCTATTGCCAAGTACGTTCTGATGTTACGGATTATTCTGGGAATTACATACGATACGACCCCAATTACGGTAGAACAGATGAGACCCGATTGGGATCAACCAAAAGTCTGATAATCAAATTTCCTGGAGAAAACACATCAATGACACTACCAAGCAAACAAACATCTTGATTTTCATTTTGCCTTTTCTACAACGATAACCAACTCAAAAATGGAGGAAAGACCAAGCAGTGTTCTGCTTTTTCCTACAGTAACACTCTGCTCATCATCATTTGGTCAAATTGCATCTTTTTAGACGAAATGAATGAGCATATCAATGTATAATCAGCATGTGCAAGGAATAGATAAATGCATATATAAAAGCATGGGGCAGAGTATCATACACATTCTGCGGAGTTCTACAAGTAAATCTCAGGGGACTTGAAGAATAATCTATAATTTACTATTATCAATTCAAAAACTAGCTTCCCTTAACTCTTCTCATTATTATAAACCTTTCCATAACAGTTTCCAACAACGAATCTATAGTTAACATTTAATCCTTGTAAAATATATAATTTGGCTTCACTTCGAGTTATGATTCTTACCAATTACCACCTCGAGTTACTATTACAATCAAGCAGAAAGTACCAACACAAGAACAGAACAGATCTTTTCAGAATCAGGGAAAAGATTGAAAGACATACAACAAATATGTATAATTAAGCTTGACTATGACGAACACAGACATCGTATACTTGTATTCTCAGATCCTCAAAGCCTAAAAGAATAAATGCAGAACCAAAACCCGATACTTCTTCACCATCACCGAATCTGTCTTTTTCCCTCTCTCAATCATAAGAAGAAAAAGGAAAAGATGAACTTTAAAGTATTCAGTTAACAGCATCACACCTGCGTCTAATTTCACCTCTCCTTCCAGTTTTGATCCCATAGACGCTAAGTTTCTCCATGGCCTTTGCAAAATCCTGAAAGAACTTGTTCTGATCATTAGCATACATCTCCACGAAAGGCCTGGTCCTGGGATCATTGTACAAATTATGATCCGACTCCAAGAGGCCCAACCCTTTTGGTAAATTCTGAAAATACTTGTTATCAAACACATTGGGGGTCATAATATCATTGAAAACCGATAAAGTTTGGTCTTTTGGGTAATTTTCACAAGCATGTTCCAAGGCCTGAGCAAACCTCTGATTATAGTGAGTATCATTATACAAAAAGCTCTTAAATTCCTTGCAATGAGAGAAGCCTATGGTGTGGGCACCACTCAAAGCTACCATTTCCTGCAGAGTGAATCCTTTGGAAGTGAAAATCTGAATGATCTTGGAAAAATCCATGGTGGGTCGTGGAAGATTCCCTTCAACATTGCTGGACTTGGAGATTCTATAATCTTTCCGACCAAGGAGAACTTTGTAATAAGGACCACCGACCATGGACACAAGATCGCGAGTTGCCAGGGCCAAGATGTCTGAACACGAAACGGTGTTAGGACAAGCGAGCTCGAGAGCAGCCTTGGCGCGAGTAACAAGGTCGAAGGCGTCACCAGGGAGAGAGAGGTTGATGTCGGCGTCGCGCTCGGCGGAGTTGAAAGCGGTGGAAGAGAGGAGGACCGAGGCGTCGCAGCCATTGAGCATGCAGTCGTGGAAGAAGACTCGGAGGGTGCCGGCGGCCGTGGTGGGGCTGGTGATTTGCTTGTTGGCGACAGTCTCTTGAATGATTTCTTCGAACCTTGGACACGACTTGGCGTAGTAGTCGTAGGCGAGCTTTGACTCGGTGAGGAAAGTAAATAAGGAGAAGGTGAGGAAGAGGAGGAGCAATGCCGGTGGTCCGGCCATGGCGGCGGAGTAAAATGAGGAGTTCGGGGAGAGCGGGAGAGAGAGAGACTGAGACAGTAGTATGGGTTAGATCGATGCTTTTTAGTTTGAACGAAGAGAGAGAGACGGTGGAAGACACACTTCTCCTCAGCTCCAATCACGGAAACGCAACGCTGGCAATAACTGGGACCCGCTCGTGTTCTTGTCTTTAACGTTTTTATTTTATTTTATTTATTTTTATTACTTCTCAATTCGGTGGAAAAAGCAATAATTTAAAATTTAAATTCAGAATTTAGATTGCCGTTGAAGATAGTATAAGACTTCTTTTTTTCTCACTCCAAAACTTTGTAATAAAGTGAGATATGAAGACATATAATAATACGCAACTATATTCTTACATAATAAAGAGATTATTTTTTATAGATCCACATATAAATATGACAGGTAAAAGAAAAATAACGATGGAGGATAACAATTATTTTTTAAATTTCTTCAATTAAAAATTTTAAATTAATTGATCTTAAATTTTAGTTAACTGATAACGATAAAAAACATATTTAGACACTAATATTGTATGTGTATTAATCAAATAATAATTAAATTTAGTTCTCGAATTTTATTTAAATTAATTAATTTTGACATAAATTAATAAGTTAAAATAATTATAATAAATTATTAGTTTAAAACAAATTTAATTAGTTTAATTTAAGTTTAAGAATTGAATTAAGTTGTCATATAAGATATTTAATTAATTCACGATAATTATTTATATATGGTGTGTTTCATCTTTATTTTTAAATAAAATTTACAAAAAAATTCTTTTACTTTTTAAATAATAATATTCTTAAATGAGATATATAATTACTCCATTAAATCATTGGTGATAATAAGAGCTAAATTTTACTTTATCAAATGATTATAAGTTTAATTAAGGGATTATTTCAACTTAATAAGTATTTAAATATCTTTATTTTATGTGATATAAATAATTTTTCAATTCATTTAAAATAGTCATTTTACATTTTAGAAATATTTCATATTTTAGCTAACCTAGGTAATATTCTAATATGATTCATATTATGTAGTATACAATAATAACAACCCAGTAAAAATTTCGATACAACACATAGAATTTGAGAAAGTTCAGTAGTACACAGCCTTATTATTAACTAGCTGAGAAATTGTTTCCAAATTTATATTACTTAGTATATATATGTAAATTTGTGTATCAAAGATAAACATAATTCATATATTATGTTGTAATCTATGGTGTTGAGAGATCTACTAATACACAGTTTTGCCTTTAACTAATAGAGAGTTATTTCCAAATGACACATGCGAAAATAATAATAACAACAACAACAAATTAATAATACAAAGAACAAGTCTGTTATCTTATCTTGATAAAAATGATTTTTTTTAACCTTGTTAGATGTTTATTTTAGTATCTGAAATATGGAATATACGAAATGGATTATGAAGTGAAAACTAAAAATCAAACGAGGAATTCAATAACATCAACAATATTGATATCTCCCCAATCTTATCTTAGAGGTGCTTGGTTAGTTAGTATAAAAAGAAAGTCATAGGTAAAGAATTAAAAAAAAAAGACAATTGATAATATATTATGATTGAATGAACAGTATTTTTATATTCTCTTTTGGAACAACATTTCATATATAAAGTTATATCTGATTCTTTTCCTCTTTATATCCATTATAATTCTTGTTATTATTCTTTAGATTGAACCAATCACACTGCTGTTGCAATTATAGTTTTAAAAATCAAACCGGACCGACCGGTTCGATCGGTGACCGGTCGACTATCCGGTCCGGTTAACCCTTCAAAAGTGGTTCTCAATTGAACCAGTGAGAACCGGTCAAAATCGGTCAATTGACCGGTCAGATCACTGGTTCAATAATTTTTTTTTATTTTTTTGTTTTATTTTTTGGTATATTATTGTATTTTTTAATATTATTAATATTATATATAATTATTGCATAATTATGACGTCACACCGGTTCGACCGGTGGTTGAACTGGTCAAACCGGTGATCAGTAAGGCCTCCGATTTGATGATCGGTCCGAGTTTCAAAATACTAGTTGCAATTAAAAATTTTGAATTATAATTTAAACTATATTATTATTGATGATGTTATTTTTGTTTATATGAAAATTACAATGCATTGATTATATTGAGCTAGAATAGCGCGACGATGTCTCTGGCATTCATTTCGTAACGCACATGAAGGGTCATGGTAGGCCAAGATCTGAGCCAGGGAATTTTCCACACGTATTCATAATTAACCGTCGGTGATGTATAATATAAAACTTGCACGTGATTTCAGGTGTTTTGCTACTAACGGCCTCATAATCTCATTGGTCTATTCCTGTCCAATCAAAGGTGAAGTTTGTCGTCAATTTTAATGAGAAAATAAAAAACATTTTAATAGAAAATAACTTTTTGTCTTTGAAGACAACGAATACACGTAGAATTTTGTGTTGAAATATTTTTGAAAGTCTCGAGAAATTTAATAAATATTTCTAATTGTCGTATACTTGGTTAAATAATGAGGGTTCAAAGTGCATTCAAATTAAAATTTCATAATAAATTTAAAAATTTTAATTAGTTCATTTTAGTGTATTCACGCAAAATAACAATAGCAATAACAATAACAACGCTCTATACTGAGAAGCAAGTTCTGAAAAGGTTCAGTAATACGCAACCTTACGAAAAATCGTTTTCAAATGATATTTCGATGAATTCATGTAAAACATAATATAAAATTGTAATTTATAAGGTCATTCTCCTTAAATATTATCAATTATTAAAAGTCGAGTTATATTTTATTTTTAATTTAATTATGTATTTATTGTGATTTCATTTATGTAATAATTTAGCGTGACAGTTTTACTTATTTAATATTTAATCTGTATCACCCGTTTATTATTACATTTGTATGTGAGTGTATCGAAAATAATCTCTCTGTTATGTAAGAGTAAAGCTGCGTACTATCAGACCTTTCTAAATTTCGTTTTATTACGAAACTTCAGACTGGATATGATGATGATGATGATAATATACTTCTAAAAGTAATAATATGTATTAGTTTATATAAGAGAATTAATTTGGAAATAATTTTTCTACTAGTTAGAGATAAGGTTGCGCACTACTAAACTTTCATTGTGTGTTGTTTTAGTTTACATAAGAGGATTAATATGCATTTAAAATGTTTTAAAAAATGAATCTTAAATGACAAGAAGTCCTATTTCTTAATGTTATTGTTTTAAAAGTTGAACTGTAAGTTAAACAGATAAGACAAAGTGTTTAATATTTAAAATATTTAACCAATATTAGATCATCATAAAATCAGTTAAAGAATAAATAAAATTAAAGAATTAATAATTTAATTGAAAAATGATATTATTAAATAAAAATTATTAATTTACTTTAATTTATAAAATTAATTAATTTATGAAACGGGATCTATTAACTAACAAACTGTTCGTTTTTATCAACGAAAGTTACTGAAAATTTAAAAGATTATCTGATTTAAGGTTTTATAATTAAATAGGTATAAAATTTAGCATTCTTTAACATAATAATTTATTACAACTTTGGATGAATCCAAAACTTGTTGCGTGACCCTCATCGGACTTTCCACTATTAAGGTTAAGTCCTAACATTACCTTGGTGTTTTTATGTACATTAACAAACTGTCGGCTGGGGAAGACTGAATCGGTGTTATCGATGTTGTGGAAGCAAAATTTGTTTATATATGTATATGTATGTTATAAAGTAGAAGGGTGAAAAGGACAAGAAGAGAATCCTAAGGCCATAAACCACACAACC
>JAOTIZ010000001.1:24754985-24766551 GCA_027123425.1 Erythroxylum panamense | reverse complement strand
AAGTTTTATATTGGATTCATATTTATTTATTTTTAGTTCATTATATAATAATAAACATTTGTGTATTTTTCATTTCAGTAAAATATTTTATTTTTATTTATTCTTATAAAATTTTAATCTTATTTATTATATTCCGGTTTGATAGCGGTTCACTACTGGTTGAACCTTTAAACCTTAAACCTTTCCTTCTACCGGTTCGATGTCCGGTCCAGTTTTTAAAACATTGGTAATATGTGTGTTATAAATTAGAGAAATAAAAGTGCAAATTTTTATCTTGTATAGAGGCTATCTTTTCTTCCTTATCTTTAAACAACACAGGTATCAGAGCATATAGTCATGAATGGCTTGATCCCACTTTTAGTTCCTATTTTAGATGGAAAAAATTATAATCGGTGGAGCACCTAATGAAATTGCTTTTTGACTACCATGAATTGCTAACGATGGTGGAGAATGGAGTTCCAAGTCTCGCAGAGAGTGCAACTAAGGCGCAAATCATTGCCCATTAGGAGGGCATGAAGAAAGATAAGAAGGCTTTGTATTTTATCCACCAAGAGGAATGAGTGATGGAGTATTTGAGAAGATAGTTGGTGCAACTTCTGTGAAGCAAGCTTGGGATGCTTTGATGACTTCGTTCACAGGAGCGGACATATTTAAAAAGGTGAGCCTCCAAGCTTTAACATGTCAATATGAATTATTACAAATGGAGTCATTTGAAAAAATTATTGACTATATAAGTCGAGTTCTTGCTTTAACAATTCAAATGAAAATTTATAGAGAGAGAGTACACTGATGAACACAAAGTGGAGAAGATTTTGTGATCACTTAGGATACGATTCGAGCATATTATGTTGGCAATTGAAGAAGCTCATAATTTATCTAAAATGACAGTTGATGAGTTATGTTGGCAATTGAAGAAGCTCATAATTTATCTAAAATGACAGTTGATGAGTTATCTGGCACACATTAGAAGCCCATGAACAACGTACGAATGAGAAACATGTTGAAAAGCCCATAGAGTAAGCATTTAAAAGTCAAGTTTCTATCCAAGATGACCAAGGCAGTGTAACAAGAACTGGTAGTTCCGTGGTATAGGACGAGGATGAGGATGAGGTGGTCATCATAATAATATTGGCAGTCGAGGTGGCCATAATAATAATCATGGAGAGGCAATCGAAATCCGGAGCACCGAAGATTAAATTTGAGCTGCCAACAGAGTTCGAATGATAGAGTTTGAGGCTGTGGATGTAGTAAAAAAAGGTATGCCTCAAAGGGTGTGGCTCGATGGTTGAGAGCGGGGCTTGACTTTGGTTAGGTCCCAGGTTCGATTTTATGCTAGCCCCTCTTGTAAGATCCTGGGACAGCTGGGATTTTACCTGTAGATGGAGAACTAGTTGGACCCTCAATGATGAGGTGCGCCCGCTTGGCCCGCCTGTGGAGTGGTGTGCCAGTTGAGCCCTCAGAGAGGTGTGTCAGCTTGGCCTGCCTACGGAGTTTCCTCGAATTAAAAAAAAAGGTATGACTAATCTAATATTAATTGTCACTCATGTCAAAAATAAAGAGAGCAATCATATGACTCATTGTGCATAATAAGATGATGATGATGATGGAAACCATGCTCTCTTGATGGTTATTATTATCAGGGAGATACCAAACTACCACACATGGTTTCTCGACATTGGGTGCACCAATCATATGTGTAGAAAGAAAGAACTCAATATTGATTTGGATGAATTAGTCCAAACCAAAGTAAGATATGTAGATGATAGTATTATAAGTGTCTAACTCATCCCCAAAAGCTACCTCAAGAGGAGGAGGTTTGCACATTATTATAAATTATTAAATGCTCTTATACTTGTCCGATGTGGGATTCCTGACACACCCCCCTCAGTCCAGAGCAGGACTGGACATCTGATGGATATATTGGGCAAAGGGACATAACCGGGCACCGCCCCAAACTATCGAGACAAATTGACTTAGCTATGACGCCATATTAGAAGTGCCTAACTCATCCCCAAAATCTAGCTCAAGAGGAGAAGGTTTGCACATTATTATAAATTGTTAAATGCTCTTATACTTGTCCGATGTTGGATTCCTGACAGATAGCACTATATCAGTCACAGGGAGAGGGAGAATTCTTAACAAGTTAAAAAATAGAGATCACAAGTTCATTTAAGATGTGTTATATATGCCAGACATCTACTCTGAATAGGCCAAGTTATTCTTTTTTAATATATATAAGTCTTAATTATTTAGACAATTTTTGTTATATAAAATACACATTTGATATGTAACTCACAAAAAATTGACAAATAATTAATAACGAAGAGTTCATAGAGATGTTAGATTAGTTGGGATATGCTCTTTTATCAATTGACGACTCGTAGTCTCGTGTCAAGTGATCTCCAAATACGAGAAAATATATAATTATAAATTACATGATTAAATTGCAGACTATTATAATAATTGCAACTAATGCAAATATAATTAAGAGTAATAAGGAATAAATCACAATAAATTATAAATTATCATTATTATTTAGGCTTTAACTATCATATTAGGACATAATTATCCTTTTTTTAGTATAAAATTTCTCTTTTTTTGTACTTACCAGGGTCCAGTACAAGTTTGCTGTACCATATGAAACCACAAAACTCAGAAATTTCACCATTGACTTGCGATCGAGGAAACTCGTGATTCATTGTGTCCTTGCTCGCCTAGACTTGATAAATTTCTTGCTGATATACGTGAATGGCGGAAACAAAATAATTCAATGCAATCTTCGTCCATGTTACGTTGAGTGTTTTTAACTTCTCGACTACGACGGATGAAGACTTCCTTCATCAATGATCTTCTTCTTTCTTATTTGTTCCTCAGTAGAAGAAAATAATTAACTTATACCGCAAGAAGCTAAGCCAAATGATCAATATGCAATATTACTAAACTGTTTCTTACTTATTATAATTTTCTGTTAGAGAATATATAAAATCAATTGAGTTGGCCTCACACAACAACTTAAGCTATTGTGATTAAACGGTCACTTAATATGGTATCAGAGCTTCTATGACCAAACGTTCATGAGTTCGAATCCTACCACCCACCTATTCTAATTAAATTAAGCATAAGGTAAAGTAGGCATGTGCAAGTTTTAAGCCCAAAGGGCTTTCATTTGAGGGGTTGTGTTAGATAATATATAAAACCAATTAAGTTGGCCTCACACAACAACTTAAGCTATTGTGATGAAACGGTCGCTTAATATTTTCAATATATTTTATAATTCATGACTACATCCTTAACTTTAAATTTTTAAACCATTTGGTAAAATAGAAAGTTGAAAGTAGATATTAAATAATAATGATAATAAGATAATCTACAACAAACAAACCAGATTGAACGGAAGTAACTAACGAAATGAAGCCATAGATGTTGGGAAATTAAAGCTTCTTCTGTACCAGTTGGAACACATTTAATTACGGCTGAAACACGTCTGATCGAGAGACCAAGTAAACTCATTCACATTTAGCTCAATCTCAGAAATCACAAATTGTGCGTAGCCAAATCCTTCTCCTGAAATCTATAAATACATCTTGAAACACCAAAAGGGTATATCTCAGTCTGAAAATTAGCTCTCTTATGGCTTTAGATCAGTGATCATTAATGGCTTCCGGAGCTCTTTTCCTCTTGTCCTTTGCCCTTTTTGCCTTGGTATCCCAAGTTGTTTTAGCCCAAAAAAATGGAGCATCACCATTTGAGTTCCTGAACAATCTTCAAGGTTGTCAAAAGGGTGACAAGCTCAGAGATGTCCCCAAGCTCAAGAACTACCTCGAACGTATCGGTTATCTGAGCTACGAGAACACCAAAAACAGTTTTCACGCCGAAGACGATGAGTTCGACGATCTGTTAGAGCGAGCTATCAGAGTTTACCAACACAATTTTCATTTGACTGTCTCTGGAGTTCTAGACTCCGAAACCGTATCGAGCCTGACGACCCCCAGATGTGGGGTGGCAGACATTATCAATGGCACAAACTGGATGCGAGTTGGCAAAAGAAATCGTCACCATCTTGGCCATAACTCATTCCACACTACTGCTCACTACACATTCTTCCAAGGATACCCAAGATGGCCTGAGAATCAATACAGTCTCACTTATGGGTTCCGAGAAGATACTTCAGCAGTTGCAATGGATGCAGTTGACAGAGCATTTAGCACATGGCAGGCCAGCACACAGTTCAGTTTTACAAGGACGTCAGATTATACAAATGCTAATATCAAGATAAGCTTTAGGAGAGGCGACCATGGAGATGGACACCCTTTCGACGGTCCTGGAGGAATCCTCGCCCATGCTTTTGCCCCAACCCGTGGATGGTTCCACTATGATGGGGATGAGCAGTGGTCCGAAGTTCCAACACAAGATGCATTCGACTTGGAGTCGGTGGCGTTGCATGAAATAGGTCACTTACTTGGACTAGGACATACCCAAGTTCAAGGAGCTGTTATGTGGCCTAATATCCCACCTGGAACTACCCTCCGTCAGTTGCAGGACGATGACATCCAAGGTATTAGGGTTCTCTATGGAGCTTAAGTGCGGGCCGGACGTGCAAATTCAATTCAGATGTTACATTCATAATATAAACAACAAATACGTCCTTTGTTTTGATGTTGTGTTAAAGCTGTCATTTGGTACTTATTATGATATTATCCACACTTTGTCTTAGACAAAGTAAAAGCACTTAATGATAGAGCAAGTTTAATTTTGATAGTATTGCCTTGTTTCCTAGTTATTTAATTTTAAATTCAATTCAAAATAAAAGAAAATATTAAAAAGAAAATTTTAATTATGAACTTCAAATGAATTGAATGTGACTGTGTTTACATTTTCTAATTGTACATGTACATTCCAAGTTCTCAAATTGGTTACAAGTTTTAAGGGTTGTTAATAATATTGAAAAGAGAATAAATGAAATCTAAATAGGAATATATGGAAAAGAATATTATATTTCAATATAAGCTTTTCAAAAAATATGTTACAAATTCTTTTTTATATGTAAATTATTCTTTTATCTTTCCTCGTGTTATATATTTGTACGCTTATGGTGATAGATAAATTAAATAAGAATATGAGCTATTTGACCAATTATTATTAAACTATAAGAAACTAAAAGAGAAAATTTCATTAGAAAATATTTTCAAATTACTCAATTTTGCAATTATAGCTCGAACATCAAAAAGTGACAATAAAATGTTCAAACTTTCAATTTTTTAAATTCTAGCTTGACATTAATCTCTCCATTAAGTTTGCTAATGTGACTTGTTATATGTCCAAAAACCCTAACTATTAACATACGTCAACTAAAATTAACACAATAAATGAAGATTATTAAAATGACATCAATTAATCACATAACTAAAACAATGTCTTTTTTAAAACAATGTCTTTTTTTAAAAATGACCTAATTCTCACGAATCTCACCCCCCTTCTTTCAGTTTATTCTCCCGACTCTCATCCCCTTCGTTTCATTTTACACAACCTCATCCCGACTCTCACCCCCACATCCTCAGTCCTTCGTAATAGTTTGATAACAAACAAACAGATACTGACATCCCGACCCTCACCCCCTTTATTATATATTTATTTTACCAATGCCCTCGTAACAAATTGATAACAAACAAACAGATAACATCATCTCGAACCCTCACCCCCTTCATTATATGTTTGTTTTGCCAACACCCACAATCCTTCATAACAGACTGAAAACGAACAAATAGAAAACAAAAGGATGAGGCTGTGTAAATTAAAAACAAAGAGGGTGAGGGTCAGGATGCATAAACCGATTTAGTTCGTTTTAAAAAGCGACATCGTTTTAGTTATGTGATTAAAAACGTCGTTTCATTAATTTGTATTTGTTGTGTTAATTTTAGCTGACATGTATTAATAGTAGAATTTTTGGACACGTGGTAAGTCACATCAACAAACTTAACAGAAAGACTAACGTCGAGTTATAATTGAAATATTGCAAGTTTTAGTGTTTTATTGTCATTTTTTGAAGTTCGGATTATAATTATAAAATTGATAAAAGTTTGAGATTTTTTTAATTAACCCATTTCAATTTTACTATTGTCAATATATAAAAATTAATACAATTAAACCTATTTAACGAGCTTAAGAATTGTATTATTATTTTAGTCACAAAAATTGTTCTCCTATTATAACTGATGATGATTTAAATGACAAAATTATCTTTTAAATAATTAATAAAATTAAGGGTTAATTATTAAAAAAAACCTAAACTTCGTAAATTTGTTAATTATAGCTCTAAATTTAAAAAGTAGTAATAAAATGCTCAAACTTTTATTTATTTTTTTATTCAACTTCCTTTCAATAGCATTTGTTTCACCGTAGGTTCTTTGAAGAAGTTATGGATTCTGTTGATTTTTACGCAAAGAACTTCGGCTGTCGCTATATGGCTTGATGTTGGGAAATTGATGATTTTGCTTCGTTTTTTAATTATTTTTAGCAAGTAACTTTACTAATTAAGGGTAAGATTATGTAATACTGAACCTCTCCAGATCATACATATCAATAAGATTTTTATTAAATGTTGCTGCTGTTGTTGTTGTTAAGGAGGAGTAACCTTACAATTTTTAGTTTAAAAAGTTAATCATAGTAATTTTTCCTATGTTATTCTTAATTTTCAAAAACCTCTTCTAATTAAATTTTATAGAAGACTTTCTTATGATTTAATAATAATTAGAAATATTAGTCAAATAACTCATTTTCCATTTCTTTTTAGTTTACTAATTACTTTTCCCTGACCAAAAAATATATGAAATTGTATCACATCATAAGAAAAAGAATGATTTATATAAAAAAATTTCATAACCTATTTTTAAAAAATTTTAATTGAGATATAATTATATATATATATATATATAATCGATAATTTGAGAAAATAAAATGTATACTTGTCCAATTAGAAACAAATAATACTAAAATTTATTATTTTATTTTGTCTGCAACAAAAAGTACGTAATATCATTTGACATCGTCATCAAATTTATTCTACCGAGGATTACATTAATCTCGTAAACATCCCTCTCCCTGGTACAACATAACTAGTACGTGATCTATATAGTTTATGTTAAGAAAGGAACCTTAATTAAACTCGGTATAGAGCCCTCATACCTTGAATGTCGTCGTTATGCAACCCATGCATGGTAGCTCCAGGTTGGATAGAAGGCCACATGATAGCCCCTCGAACTTGGCTATGTCCGAGTCCAAGTAAGTGACCTATTTCATGCAACGCCACCGTCTCCAAGTCGAATGCACCTGGTCTCGGACCCACGGACCACGATTCCTCCGCATCATAGTGGAACCATCCACGGGTTGGGGCAAAAGCATGAGCGATAGTCCCTCCAGGACCGTCAAAAGCGGACCCATCTCCATGTGCGCGTCTTTCAAAGCTTATCTTGAGGTTAGCATTTCCATAATCTGAAGCCCTTGAGAACCTGAAATGTGTGTTGGTCTGCCATGTGCGAAATGCTCTGTCAACTGCTTGCATGGCGGCTGCTGGAGTACCTGCACGGAATCCATAAGTGAGACTGTATTGATTGCTTGGCCATCTTAGGTTTCCTGGAAAGAATGAGTAGTGAGCAGTAGTGTGGAATGAGTTATGGCCTCGATGGTGATGATGGTTGTTCCGAACTCGCATCCAGTTAGTGCCATTGACAATGTCAGCAACCCCACATCTCGGGGTGGTCATGCTCGATACGGTCTCCGAATCTAGAAATCCGGAGACGTTCAGATGGTAATTGTGCTGGTAAACTTTGAGAGCTTGCTCCAATACATCGTCGAAATCATCAGAAACGTTTTTGGGGTTCTTGTAGCTCAGATAACCGAATTGTTCGAGGTACTTCTTAAGCTTGTGGATGTCTTTGAGCTTGTCACCCTTATGACACCCTTGAAGATGCTTCAGGAACTCAAATGGTGATGTTTTCGGGCCATTTTTGTGAGCTAAAACAGCTTGAGATAAGAAAGCGAGGAGGACAAAGGACAAGGGGAGAAGAGCTTTAAAAGCCATTAATGATCACTGATCTACAGCTACAAGAGAGGTTCTAGTATTAGATTTTGCTCTGGCAGTTGTACCCTTTTGGTGTTTCAAGATGTATTTATAGATTTCAGGAGAAGAATTGGCTTAGGAACAAGTTATAATCTCTGATATTGAGCAATGCTAGGGAACTACGTGTGAATGAGTTTTCTTGGTCTCTTGAGCGTAAAGTGGCAAACAATGGACGTGCTTGACGCGTAACTAGTTTTGTTCCAACTGTTCCACAAGAAGGAGAAGCCCCGATCTTCCAACATCTATGACTTGTAGTTGTTGGTTGCTTGCCCTCCAATTGGTTTGTTATTGATTGATAGTATTATTATTGAGCATCCACTTCCAGCTTTCACCTCCAAATGTGATGATTGATTAGATAAAATAATTTATTATATCTTGTATCTAATAGAATATAAATATTCAAACTTAAGTTTAAACTCAACAAAATTAAACTTAATCTTTTTATTTGGAATTGGTAAATGCATTATAACTCATAATTTAGAAATTTAATTATATAAAATCATTGTCCAAAACAAGAAGCATAATATTAAATTTAAATTTGATCAAATATTAATATTTAAATTAATTTTAAAGTTATAAAATTCAGATTTAAACAAACTTAAACACTTGAATAAGATATTATCAAATTGAATTTAACTCGTTAATTTCATATTAAGTTCAAACAATTGAAACATATTTTTCAAATTTAATAACTGTAATAATGACTCGTAAGTGCATGCAATAAAATTAGAAACAATCGAGGTATACTATTTCACACATATGAAGGGGACATTAATCAAGTTTAAGTGTGCTAGAAGATGCTGAATGAGGAGTCAATGGTGAAATTTCTTAGTTTTTTGGTTTCATCTGGAAGTAAACTTGTGCTGGACCTGCTAAGACTTCTTCAAAGATATGTTAGAGAATATATAAAACCAATTGAATTGGCCTTACACAAAAGCTTAAGTTATTGTGATAAAATGGTCTCTTTAATATAGTATCAGAGCCTCAATGACTAAATAGTCATGAGTCCGAATCCTACCACTCACTTATTCTAATTAAATTAAACACAAGGTAAAGTAGGTCTGTGCAAGTTTTAAGCCTAAAGGGCTTTCACTTGAGGGGGTGTGTTAGAGAATATATAAAAGCAATTGAATTGGCCTCACACAAAGGCTTAAGCTATTGCGGTGAAATGGTCTCTTTAATAAGATACTCTTCTATATTAAGGAGACATTAATCAAGTTTAAGCGTGCAAGAAGATGACGAATAAGGAGTCAATGGTGAAAGTTCTGAGTTTTTTGGTTTCATCTGGAAGTAAACTTGTACTGGACCCCGCTAAGACTTCTTCGAAGATACTCCTTTGCCATAAAAAGACAAGGAAAAAGGAATGATCTCTTCAAGGAAGAAGGAGGAGGAATAATTACAGTCGTAATATTAGGATTATAATTTATCATATTTGTACTGACGAATAGTTATTGAAATCGCTTGTAATTATAATTTCATATAGATCCTAATCACAATTTAAAATTTTATTCGATTCATCTATACCTTCAGCCTTCAAGCCATTTCGGCCAAAATTCAGCCGGCAGGATGTTCTCGTCGGTCGTCCAGTCTTCCGAGTAACTTCCATGGTCTAGCGTAAGCGGACGGGCAAGTGAAAGTGATAAGAGTTCAAGAACACGAGAGTTGATTAAAGATACATGAGTTAAGTCTAGGGTCATCACGAGTACGTTATTAAGAAATGGAAGTCATTACCTTCAACAGAGGGGTTATTGACTTCGGAAGTCAAAGTAGGATTAGGGTTAGCAAAACTTGTTCCGTTCAAACATAGGTCAGATAGGACCGGTATGAGTTTCATTTTCAAAGTTTCAAAGTTAGCCAGTTTGAAACCTGAAATTTTTAAATAAGAAAATGTTATTTTTTTTGTAAAATATGTAGTTTTTAAATTTAAAAAATTAAAAAATATATTTAGTTAGATTTGGTCGGCCCTTATTAGACGTTAGGCAGCAATAAACCCGATCAAACTCGAATTACGATTTAGTGCCTGTTTTATACTTTTGGAGTGTGAATAAGCGCTTTTTTCCACCGCAATTTTTTTTTTAAGAGAAATAAAGTTTTGGATGTAAAATGAAAAAGCATATTTTTAATAGATATAACTTTTTTGGTAGCCAAAACAAAGCTTTTTAAGAAGCTCAAATTTGGAGCTTCTCAAAAATGCATTTTTTCAAGTAAATTTTTTAGATCAATTAATGAGCATATTTTTAATCCCTTTTGTCCTTATGTTTTACACATAATTTTCACAATACCCACAAATTCACCTTCACGTTTATTTTGAGATTTATATAATACTATTTGACTTTTTTGTTTTAATATTTAATTTTGATATTAGTTTTATTTATGTTATAATTTATATAAAAGATTTAATTAGATATATTTTTATTTATGTTTCATATGGTTTAAAATTATATAATAATTAATATATCGTCCTTTACATATTATTTAATATACTTTAAATAATATTTATATGCATAAATAATTTTTATTACAACATAAAATATAGTTAGAATTAATAAAAGTATGAAGTTTTTTCAAAAAAGTTGTTTTTTAATTAATAGTCAAACAGTTAACTGACTTACTAGAAAAGCTCTTCTGACAAAAGCTCTACTGATAAAAGTTCTACTAATAAAAGCTCTACTAATATAAGCTCATCCAAATATATACTTAGAGTCTCAGACTCAAAAACAAATTTTTAGGTTGGGTTGAACTTTACCTTGACAATTTTTTTTTTGTAACTAGATTAATTGGTTTCTTTATATATTATTTCTTAACTTTTAATTGTTTGATTATTAAAAATTGATAAAACAATGAAGATAAAATTGAAATCAATTCTAAATATTCATTAAATTTTATTCCTAAACATTGAGTGAGATACCATTAAAAGTTAAAATATTATCAAATTATTATTAAAATATTTTCAAAATATTATTATGATATGAGAACATTATTATTAAAATTACATATTACAAATTCTTATATTAATTATTTTGTTTTATTTTATCAAGGATTCTATTCTTATCATAAAAATCATTCGTAATTATTTCAAAATTAATAATTTTGTAAACCATTAAAATAAGTCTAATTAATTATGTATAAAATATAAAATATAAAATATTTTGATTAATTATTTACAAAATAAACCATATAATAATTAAATATAGATACAAATTTCCATTATTACTTATAATGTTTAATAGTAAATATATAATAGCATAACTACTAACTCGGGTAATTCTATTATTAAAGAATGCATACTAAATATGCATAATTAATATTTTATTTTTATTTTTATTTTCAACTTTTTATTCTTATTTATATTCTTTTAATTCTGATCCTTTCGTGTTAAACTATTTTATGTCCCATGTAATTTATCGTATTGAGTCCTATGAAACGCACCCAAGATAATGGTTATTGGGT
>JAOTIZ010000001.1:24722008-24737053 GCA_027123425.1 Erythroxylum panamense | reverse complement strand
ATATATGCATATAAATATTATTTAAAGTATATTAAATAATATAGAAAGCACAATATTAATTATTATATAATTTATGGGTATTGTGAGAATTATGTGTAAAACGTAAAAACAAAAGGGATTAAAATAAACCTATTAATTGATCCAAAAAATCTACAAAAAAAATTATTTTAGAAATTTTTTTAGAAGTTCCAAATTTGAGCTTATTAAAAAATTATATTTTGATTGTCAAAAAAGTCATATCTATTAAAGAAGTATTTTTTAATTTATAGTTAAAAACTTATTTTTCTTAAAAAAAAGTTTTTATAATAAAAAAGTACTTATTAACTCTCAAAAATTCATCCAAACAGTCATTAAAAGTAGTAATGACGTAAAAGTGCTTCCAACAATTCGGACCTACTCAGAATGTCTCGTAGATTTACCCAAAAAAAAAAGGTATCATTTTTTATTTTTATATTAAAAGATAAAAAAGATGAGCTTGAGCAGATACTATTTCGAGCGAGTAAATTGGGCCCAACTCGGTCCATTATTATCATTAAGTACATCTTAAATTGTTGTATTTGTTATAAAGCTTTCAATAAATTTAAACTGATTAATAACAAGACAAATTTTTAAAATTTTAGTTTATTAAATCTTGTATTTATTAAATCCTACTTATTATTTTCCATGAATGGGTTCAATTTATATAAACTTAACAAAGTTAATGATGTGAGTTACTAATGAAATATATAGTATTTAATTCATATTTTTTACTTTTAACTAATATTATAAAATTATATTTCTAAATCATTTAACCAATTAAGCAATGGGATAAGAATTAAAATAAAAAGGATATACTTACTAAATAAATAATTATTTGATCATTACATCATTTAAACAGCATTTGTAGCCAAAATTTTACAGTAGTAATATTTGTAATTATCAGTAAATTATTTAACAAAATAATTAGATTAATTTTGTGATATAATTTTTAATAAATATTTGTTTATATTTATTTTACAAATCATTATATAAATCAGATTTAATCGAATTTAAATCGATATTTGTTTTCAAATACAATTAATTACAAAAAATCAAATTAACTTAATCTGAAATTAACGGATCAAAATATATTTGATTAAACTCAAACCCGAGTTTAAACTTAGGCTCGGACCTTAGAATGACTGGCCCATTGCCAACCCTAGTTGCTTGAAGATATATATATATATATATATATATATATATATATATATGCATGAGAGTTGTGAGAAGCTCTGGTCAAAAATGAAGGATCTCCTCTTAGACATTGGATTAAAACTTAAGACAATCTTATCAGCCAACGCCTCAAAATATGCAGTTTTACAAGAACCAAGGACTAAACATTAAAGATGTGAAGTTACTATTCCTAGAGAAGCTTACATGAAGGAAGACAACTAGACAAGTACCTCACTGTAAGAGAAACCTTGGCAGCCTAATGTTGTGTCAAAAAATCTTCCTAGTATCTGTCTACTTACACTGCTTTCTGAGAGTACAAGCTTGGTGGTCTGGTTTGGATGTATTTTGTGAATACATTAGTGAGAGCAAAAAGTAAAAGCACAAAGACAACCTGCGCGCTCATAATCCCGAAATGGCTGATGCTGTTACCTATTTCCATCCAGCTTCCTGTGTTTCTGACCTGCATTTTTTTATCAGAAATAGCAGTGAGTGCTCATAAGAGAGGAAATTATGGAGGATTGTTTTAAATGTGCTCAACGTTGAGAAGTTAGAAAGAAGATATAGAGAAAATGGCTTGATGGTTAAAGCAAGTGCAGTATAGGGGAATAAGTGTCGAGAAAAAGTTATGAAATCAAGAAGAACGCAACCGACTTTACCAGAAAGAAGAAATGGATGGTCATCACGTCTGAAAATAGTATAACAAGAAAGTAACATCCGAGCCGTGGAAGACGATGGAGTTTGGTTATAGCACTGAACACGCATCTGCATTTCATTTCAAAGCAAGTAAACATGACTAAGATTTTCTAGCAACTTGTTTAAGGGAAACAAGCAAAAGTTCCAACACGGACAGAAACTTGCAAGATCATTGTTGCTATGATGGCAAGTAGCTCATTGGCTCTTAATATTTAATCAGCGATCAAAACCAGAAAAGGAAGGAAACTTGCTGATGGAAGTTGATTTAAAACTATATACTAACTAGTATCAATCGATAGCACGATATAATGCCTCCGAACCAATGTTAGATCCCACAAATGGTATTACGAATCACAACAGCATTCCAGTACAAAGCATGTTACTCATCTTGTGACTAGCTGTACCATGAGAAAAAGATTTCACTTACATAACCAGCATGAATGGTATGAATAGCTTGAAGATAAGTAGGGCCGCCATCAGAAATGGCTGTAATGAAAAACAGATGACATTAGCTCCATACTTGACATTAGACAAAAAAAACAAGCATATCCATTTCAGAGCTTACGCTGAAGACAGTGATGAAACGATAGACAGATGATATCTCAAAACTAGCAATGCTTGCAAAATTTCCCGTTCCGAAGAAAGCAACATTAAATAAAACCATCTGGAAAGAAAAATATGTCAGGGCCGCCACGGTCTTATTGATTTAGATGTTAAACATTCTTTCAACAATGCAAGAAAGCAGCAAAAAGTCAAAGGCCAGTGCATTAGTGTGGCGTGTCACTGAGTATACTCAACATGCCTGTTAGCCAAACCTAACGTCTTCATTCTAAACGAAGATCAGAACTTTAACCATGTAGAAACTTCTTATGCTGCTTATCTTACTGGCAAAATGACCGTACTGACCAAACAAAGAACGTAAAATTATAATTTGTAAAAAGGACAAGTTCAGGAAGAGTCAGGCTACATTTCCACCTTTCAAAACTATTGATGAAGATCCTTTAATATTCTTTAAATTACCTATAAATGACTTCAGAATAGTTACTTTATGCATGCTCAAATATGCAGAAATGAAAAGGAAAGACAATAGTGCCAATTAGAAGAGGCATAGGACTTACAAATGTTAATGGAATTCTCATGTCAGATAGCTGTAAGTATCTATGACCATTTTGAATTGTAACACGATCATCTGTATTTCTCATGGAAGCTGATGAATTTTTCACCTTAGTTAGATGCAGAAGTGTGTTCTCAAAAAGGATCCAAGCCATAAGCACAACACCAAGTGCTGCATAGAAGAGAGCTTCATATCTGACATAATCATAGATGGCACAAAGAAAGAAAGGTTCCATAAAACTCCTCGTGCCACTTAATTGTTAAACAACTGTAGTCTGAAATACGATTTTACCCAATCGAAAGCAGCAGAAATGTTGGTGCAAAGCCAAGAAATATAGAAGTAAGCCGCGACAAAAGGCTACACTCCGAAAAAAGTGGGAGAGCCATTGAGAAACCTAGAACAAAATAATCACTTTAGTAAGAAGCAATTAAGGTTTCATGCCATTGAAATGGTTTGAGCATCGAATATGAGCATTGCTGTGACTAATAGGATTAAGCTGGAAACTTCATATTGACATAGCTATAAGCATAACAGATGATAAATATCGACGATCTGTGCAATTGTAGCACAAATTCACAAAAAAATATGCTTCTGTTTGACGGGAAAGTTAAAAATGGCAATTTATTCATATTATCTGAGAATTTACAAAGAATCACTAAGAGCAAGTAAAAACTGAAAGATGGTGTAGAAGAATACCAGCAACAGACCAGTTTATTAACTGGTGTAAAGCGTGCAGTTCCCTTTTTTCTGTTCTATGAGATGTTGTTAATGACACCATCACTACGGCAATCCCAACCAAAAATTCCTAAATTTAATCCATAAACTACATCAGTCTTTTGGTCTCAAGGAGCTTAAGTACCTGTAACTGAAACAGAAAATAAGAGGAATGCGGCACCTGTACGTAAAATAGTATAGAGAATCTAGATTTCTCCACTCCACATTTACAGATGCTTAGCCAATGTTTATTCCCTTGAGAACGCAGATCCACCCACCTTGAAGCTGCTCCAATCAGGACAATAACAGCTCCACTTGCAATTCTGCACACGAGCATGTACGTAGAGTAGGAAATTCAAGTGAGAGCAATGATGACAATGGAAAAGTTTGTTAGCAAATTAGCATGTTATTTCTCAAGTTTTTTCTTTTAATTTTGGTTCCTTAGATTTTTGCTCCCAAAATATTAATATCAACAAAGTTTCCAAATAGCCTTTGATAAGATATATTATTTTATAGAATAGCAGCAATCTTTTTGATCAGAACACGAAGGATAGTTACAACTGTCCTATTAACAAAGTTAATCTTAAAAAGGAATTTCTTTAGTAGAAACCATGATTAGTTCAAGAAGTATTTAAATGATACTCATGTAACCTCTTACTAGCCAAAAACTGCCATTTACTTTGATCACTTAATGATTTTATATCCACTAACTAATTAGGTAACCAAGAAGTGAAAATGTAAAAAAGACTTACACTAGTTCATTGTTATCAGGAATTTCAGCTGGCATCAAAGTGAAAAAGGAGAGAAACCAACAGGAGATGCAAACAAAAATTGGTATCCCAGATCTCCATGGCATTGATTTGAAAAGATAAAAAGGAGCTATTACCCCCACAAGTAAGAAACACCAAGTATATAGTTTTCGGTTCGTGAAGCTATTCACCTGTACAAATAAGAAGTAAGTTGATCAGAAATTCAAGCTTGAAAATAAATAGTAAGACTAGTTCCCATACCAGGAGTTCAAGGATGATCAGTGATACAAGACAAGCGGCCAAAAGGTGACTCATATAGTTGAACTTTTTCCCACTTATATGCCGCCATAATGTTTTTATGAATTGATGTTCACCAAGAATCCTGGTCCAAAGGAACACCGTCATTGCCATGTATGCATGGTATAGGGGAGGAGAATGCTCCACAAACAATAAAATGGAAAATAATCCCATCAATAGACATCTGAAAAAAAGTACCTGAAAAATAGACCAAGAAATGTCAAACATTTACAGTTTAGTTTCAAAAAACAAACTTTCAAGTGAAAAAACACAAATCAAAGCTAAATTATCTAATATGATAAGTATGCGCATTAGAAAGTGGGTAAATTTAGTGAGTAAAACTTTTTTAAGAAAAATTGGTAATTTACACGGTTTGTTTATCGTATTCTAAATTTCCTAATGCTTTACAGGAGTTAATATAAATGGGCAGCCCCTGATAGTAAGACAAGAAATATTTATTGTCAAAAGAGCGTGGTAATTAAGAAAAACATATATCATATTATTATTTATAACTCCATTCTTCTAATAAGGTAAAATATTGCACATGATATATCAAGCTTACTTAGACATTACATTTCCGGTATAACTTCTCTTCTGTACAGCTTGCTTCTTCATGAATACGTTTTCTGCAAATGTTGTATATGACTGCAAAACATGAAGAAGAATATAGACCATCCAGCCAATGTACCCAAGAGTAACTGCACTCATCAACATCAGCCAATCATAGGTCTGAAAATAATGCAGTCCCTGAAGTGCCAAGCTTCTGAGTTCTTCTGAAAGTGTCATTGTTGCTTTATAGTCTTTAATTGATATCAGATACTCAATTTGTTCTAGCATAGAGGAATAGTTGGCCAATGGCTTGAAAGGCTTGAAATACAATGAGCTTGACTGCTTTATTTCTAAGCTTGTTCAAGGGAAAACAAAATTTTACCAAACTCAATCACATACCAAATGAACTACTTGTATGTATCTAAGGTATATTTACACTGAGCATATTATAGGCATCATGGACAATACATAGCTTTGCTACAGCCAATACGACAATTAAAATGCATTCAAAATAAAACTAGAAACATGGGTATTTAGTCGAACCTTACAGAAAATCAATCCATGTGCTTAAGCTTCAATACAGTGCCTCTCATCTGACTAAGACTGAAATTGTTGAGCAATAAAAGGATACGTGATTTCCGAAGAAACTGGTTGAAAATTTGCTTTGCGTTGGCCAACACAGCTTCAAGCTTTTCTGCCTGAATGAAGATGATATGGTAAAATGAAAAATTAAGTTTGGCAACCAATAATATTTACTGCTGTCTACTAGTCTACCACTTATATCTAGGGAATGTTTGATATTGATCTAGGAACTTAGACTCTCTAGATGATGTCTTATCTATTTATTGAACATTGTGACAATCATATGGACGAACATTTATAATTCTCCAATTGTGGCAATTCAATTGTTAGCACCAAAAAATCAATAAAGTCTCATAAGAAGATCCACAAGGCATCCTTTTAAACCTGTTTGACATTCAGGTAAAGGTGTCCATTGAACTGACCTCAGTCATATCGATGTAACCAAGTGGTAAACTCCCAACAGAATTGACAGGACATGGCATCCCAAGAAGTGTTGACTGCCAGAATTGGAAGTTAATAGCAAACTTAACAAATAATGCTAAAGAACTTCAGAGCTCAAAACAAGGTCTGTAATCAAAAGAACTTTAGGGAAGAAGATGTAAAACCATTAATGGTGCAATGTCAGCTTGATTCACATCCATCCTTTCAATGCCCTTCAGGCCCCAGTCTACAGGTGTTGGCATGTCATGCACATGTTCATCAACAAATCGAACCGCATGATCAGAATGGTTGTGACCAGAGATTGGCTTGGGGTAATTAACACCTGCTCCCCAAACAACTAGGGGAGTATCAGTGTTTGAACGATGTCCATCTCCATGACTACCTACAAGCAGAATCAGAAACATTTGAACATTTCCAATATGAAATCCAATTCACTCAAAAACAAAATTATTGAAAAAAAAAAGGCAGATTTGCATGAAGTGCACAAATTAATAGGAAAACCAACAAAACAATCAGCTTTGTAAGGATCAAAGTCCAAGTGTTCAAGATCTTAATCTGTAATATAAGAAACATAGATGGAACTATAATCAACAGCCAAACTTTATATCACTGACACCTGCCACACCCTTTCTACATAAACATCACAAAAGCAAAAATTTTAATGAAATGCAAAGAAGCATGGAACAAAATAAGGCTCATCACAACTGAACAAAAACAACCTTTGTCACTCATCCCATGGTCAGCTGTAAATATATAAGCTGTACGATTATCTTTGTAATAATCTTCAAGAATAGAGTATACACGTTCTGCAATATGGTCCACAACCTTCACATTATTGAGATAGATGGATGAATAAGGACGGTGCGCATGACCATTTGAATCACAGCCCAGTAGATGTAGAAAAACAACAAGATTATCCTGTAGAAGTAACTTCTTCAACTCTGGTTCTTCTTTGGACCTATTCAGAAGGCTCTGAAATTGATCAAAAGACCACTCATCCAAAAAGGAAGCATCTGCATTAACACTATTCATTTGATAAAGAATTGAAGAAATGTGAGAAAGAAAGAACCTTGGGAATCTTAACGCAAGAATTTAGTTCCCAATGATTGTATTAGGCCAATTATCAACAATAGCCCTTGATCTCAATAAATTAACATCTGAATTAGTGATTACGAACCAGTAGCAAAATCTTCAAACTCATGAGGATAGGATTTCCATGTGCTGTGTGGCAAAGCACCACAGAATATTGGAACAATATCTGGACTACCGTAAGAAAACGTATGCTTGCTTCGGTTAAAAACTGAATCAAATTCGACAGGGTTGGCTTTCCACCCTGCAAGTGCAATTAAAGTTTTTTAATGACAGAACGCAGTGCTTCACTCTACTAAATGTCAGCAATGAGAGATTTTCATTGAACTGGAAGAGAGGTGTTCCAAGTTTCCACCTTTAGTAACTGCACTGGGATCCTCATAGAAACCAGCAATGATAGCAACATGTCCAGGCCTTGATTCTGTTGGCGGCCGAGCATGAGATACTCCCCATTTACCTTTCTCTTTTATTATACTTCTCAAAAATGGTGCTCTATAATTTCCTTCGAGATCCGGCTCAAAAAATTTATCAGCACGCAAGCCATCAGCTGCAGTCATATTTATCATCAAATGAAGTTGCACATTGGGATAAATAAAATGAATGAACAACAACAAAGAGAACATTTGATTACTTCTTTTAGAACTATTTCCACCATAAAAAGAGTTCATTGACCCTTCAACTAAAATATTCGCTATACGCAACCTGGGATCTCAAATTTTTCATTTAAAAAAATCCGTTTTCACATTAGGAAACTCCTCTCAATAGCGAAACTAGACAAGCATCATTTTGCAGAACAAAAAAGTACAACAAGCCCAACTTCAGACAACCAACAACTTCAGCTTACTAAATCAAACAAGAAGCAAAAAGATGTCATCTTTCACCAGTGCCATTGCCAAGCATTCATCAAACACAGAAAAAGAAACATACCCACAAGGAGGACAAGGCGTTTGGCGGGAGCTTTGAAGCGGGGTTTGACAGGATCCATGCCGTGAACAATTGGGGTCTTGAAATAGATATCGAAGATGCTTAGCATATTCACGGCGTGAAGAACAACGCCTAGTATCACTAGCCATCTCTCTCTTCTCTTGAGCCACAATCTCCTTCTGGATGCCTCTGCTTTGACGCTTTCTCCTTCTTTGACTCCCAAGATCCCTTCACTTAGTCCCATGATCGTGTACTCTGTTCCCAAGTGTTCAAAACTTTGCTCTCTCTAGTAATGGTTTACTGGTGCTCTGGATCGGGTCGTTGGCCGTTAAGTAGAGCTGAAATTAGACCTTTGGATAATGATCAAGATCCAATTCACATTATGTGATGTTCTAAATCTTAGTGATATCTACTTCTGTTTTAAGAAAAAATATTTATTATATCAATGATTAAAAAATTTAATTGATTTTATTATTAAAAGTAATAATTTATTTTTAATTTTCATTAATTAATAATTTCTTATAAACTCATATAAATATATTAATTTTTATTTAATAATATATTTTTAATTAAACTTTAAATTTTTTAATACATAAAGACAATCTCTTTAATTATATTTTAAATTCTTTAACTTTATTCTGCAGCTAATTTAGTAACAATCTAATATTCATATTTGACTGCTTTAACTTATAATCTAGTCTTTAAAAATTGATTATAACCCAATTAATAGACTTGTAAATTATGTGTTTTTTATTTTTATAGCAAAAAATTATTTGATTGTGAAATCAGATTTTCTAAAAATAAAATTCCTTAAGATATTTTTTATTAATTAGATATTAACAATTTGTTTATTTTTTTTAGGGAACAATTTGTTTATTCTGATTCCACTTTTTTAATCAATAACATATGTGATTATGATATGTCTAGAAATATGAATTCTTTTTTTAACTCGTTTCAAATTCATTTTTTTCATAAAAAATTTATTATAAATCTAAATAGATAGAATGATAAAAATAATAGGGATGTCAATTTTGAATTGTCTAACTTAATTTTGGCCCGAATTAGCATAAAAAAATAAACTTGTTATTGATGTTTCGGTCTAATTACAGGCCAAAATAAATAAATAAATTTAACCTAAAGCATGACAATGGATCGGATTGGACTTAGTATTACAAGCTCGAGTTCGGACCGAGTTAGATAATGTTAATTTTTTAAATTTATTGATTAAAATTCAATTAACTCAACATAATTTTTTTATAAATAACTCAAAAATAACTTATAGATTAAAAGATTAAATCTTTAATTATTAAAATTTTGATCACAATATTTTTGTTTCAATTTTTTAGTTTAATTTATTTTAATAATTATTAATAAGTAATTTTATCAAATAAAATAAATCAATTAATTTTTATTTAATAATTAAATATTTAGAATTTTATTTTTTATTATTCAATTTTAACTTTCGGTCACTTCCTACAAGTTCTTCTACCTTCCTGTTTATGGCTGTTCATTATGTTTTCCTTTCCCTTACACGGTTCTGCTCCTCTTCAACTTCAAACTAAAAAATGCAAATGGCTGATGTAAAGCATGCCAAGTTACTGAAACAGAAGAAGTTGATGAAACGATATGCAAACATACATTTGCAAGTCTGGTACATACACATCATAATCACACCAATCTTGTGGCTTGGAACACAGAATTTAGCAACCACAATTACTAGTTAACTATCTAGAGAGAAACCTTCCATTTTCAAGGACATTTAGGCTTGTTCCGACGAGTGGTCATGTCAGTGTAGCACTTACCACACATCTCCCTATTCCCGTAAGTTCCTGGAGGTACACACTTGCACCTATCACAGCAAGAAATGCAAACTCTGAGACACAGGTTCTTCCTTGAATGTAACTTGCATCTTCCTCCGCAAAGTGGGGCGCAATCTGATATAAAGAAAAAGCATCCCATTTTCAAGAACGTAGGTAGGAGACTAGGAATGGTAGAGGAGTAGTTCTTCTTCTACTCTATGGACAGAAAGATACCTGCTCTTGTTCTAACTGGAGGAAGAGTAGGTGGCTTCACTGTTGGTGGTAAAGTAGGTGGCGATGGAGGCTTCGCCGGTGGTGTTGAAGGTGGTGGCTTGGTTACTGGTGAAGGTGTCGGTGGCTTGATCAATGGTGGGGAAGGAGTTGGTGGCTTGAATGGTGGTGTAGGTGCTTGTGTTGGTGCCAAAACTTTGCTAAAAACGCCCTGCAAATGTCAGTTTGTTTTAGCTTTGAAGCACCTAATAAGTTCATATAAATTTAAAGACTTAAAGGTACTTCCTTTATCATTACCATCTCATGGGATTCTTCATCATTGTATGAAGCCTGCAAGTGGAAAAAGAAAAGTTCTAGCAGTTAGTGAGCCATATGTCAAAAAGACAAGAAGTAGCTAGTGTTCTGGTTCTTTCTTGTTTTCTTTCGGTGGAGTTAGATGGCTACATACCCTTGAAGATACTATAAGAAAAGCAGCTATCAGAAGCAGTATTCCTTTGAGAAGCATTGTGCAGATAGAGAGCAAAGAGAAGCAAAACCAAATGCAAATCTAACTGCTATGCACTGATTCAAGATGTAAGAAGCTGACGGGTATAAATAGATGGAAGTAAAGTTTTACCTCATTTACAATCAATTAAATATGGATGGCACCATCGTTAGATCACTGGCCACACATCACTCATTGTTAGCAGCCCAAGATTAAAATCTGACCTTATGTTCAACCCCACATGACCTGAGAATCCGGACTTCTAAATAAATTATTCGATGAATTAACGATAATCAACTCAATTTAACTGGTATATGCAGGTCGAGAATAAGAAGCAGGACTTTTAAATTGGTAAGTACATTGAAGATAATCTGCACCAATTAATCCATCTTAGAGGCGTCAAGTTAGACATTTTTACTGATAGCAGTAAGTGTCTGCAATATTTTATTAACCAATACACGAGGTCTGTCCTCTCAGTCAAGGCAAACTTGTGGCCAAAGCTAGCCCTCTTTGGAGGATTCAGGACTTGCTTCTGATCAAATAGGGTTGGTGAATTCACTCGGTTTTACTTGTAACTAAGTTAGTCTTGGGGCTGAGACCAACCAGGAAACACCACATGACTAAAATTTCCCAGAAGGAGTGGACTGACACACATTTCAAAGTTTGGTTCTTTGCAGTGTTGATGTTACTGGTGACTGGTGAAATAGTCAACATTTGTCTTTTATGTAATGACCTAGTCTATTTTATGTCACTGAAGTTACAAAGAAAGGAAGCATTTTTGGGTTTATGAGCATTTTTGTTTCCTGTTCACAGAAAGGAAGCATTTTTGGGTTTATGAGCATTTTTGTTTCCTGTTCATCATCTGCCCAGTAACAGTTCATCCACCCCATGCACTTTCTCAAATAGATCTGTTCGTATTAACCTATTAAAAGATGGATCCAACTCCAACACCTTACAACTGTTTCAAAGTTCAAGTAGACGATAAGAATCCAAGTGGTGCAAGTGGGAGAGTTACTCTCTTATTTCCATGTGGGATCACATGCCATAGCATTGGTCAATATGAATCTTGGAAGTTGGTGCTGGATATGAGCTAGAAATAGAAACAAAACATGGAAGGTCGTGTTCAAGATCCTCTGAAAATCTTTGGATCCTTTTGTATATTCTTGGTTTTGGTCTGCCATCTTAGTAGCAAGCCTTGGTCGACGCAATGTCCTATAAATTACTTGATGAGCTAATCAATCTTCTAACCTTTTAAATTGAAACGCTAGCTTTACGGATTTGATCAACACTTGTGACAGGAACTGTAATCTTACTTGTGTTACTAGAAAGGTGAGTGGATCTTACCTGGCTACACCTTTTACTCGTACCAGTAAGCACAATCACCATCCTCCGATTTGTTTTGGACTCAGGTTACGTAAAAGCTGGTAAAAAAATGGAAGCAAAATTACGAGACAGCCATGTTTTTGGTATACTGGTACGGGCTGCATTGTTACATTGAGACATTTATATTTTTGTCAGGTACAGACACAGCAGTCAGGAAATAATATCCTGACAGAACACAGTTGGCACCAGTTCAGGCTCCGGCCCACTTATTTACTTGCAAGTGTACCAAGATATAATGGTTAGCTGACTTAGCTCACATGTTTTCCACTCAGAGTCAATATATGAGAAAAATAACAATGATTCGACTAATTCCAAGTATGTTTTATAATAGAAAGAAAATTGTTCTGACACTTCTCTACTACAAAAGTTGCATATGATCTATGCAACAAGATCCTCCTCATCCTGAAAACTCAAGTTCAATGTCTGCAACTTGAAACCGGAACCCTGTATGACCTCAACCAAACTAGATGCGACCCCCGTAGCTTGTACTGTAGTCTGTTTTGTCATCTGTACAAAGTCAAGAAACTCAAATGCTGTCTTTACAAGGGATTTGGCATATGCAGAAACTCTAATCGAATAAAACAGTAGTCATTATGCCCCTGAAAATCATTCTGTAATTGCCAGTTTCAGGAACTATCTTAAGACATACCTCAACACTCGCAATACCCTCAAGAACTTGAACCTTCAAGTCCGAAATACCCTCGATGTCCTACATGTATACAAAGAAAATGAAAATAGATCAATTGGGAGAATCATTACTTGAAAAGAATGGCTCATCTGCAACTTCATAGTGAAAAAGAACCTTCAAAGACTATAAAAGCAGCTAAAACTGATAAAACGTAATACTACGGGATCTGATGAGTTTTAGATATTTTCTTGAAGGAAAATAAATATGTCAACCGACACGCCGAACAAAGTTAAAGTTCACCTAAAACAATTCAAGCTTCATTAAGGGTATCAATCTGTTAGACCCCCTATTACTCAGGTTTATTCTAGAAGGGGAGTAAGGTACTACTTTCTGTTATTAGTCGAGTATTACGTGCACATGGGAGGGAGAGAATAGGGGAGTTGGTTATATGACTGACGTAAGAAGTCAGTTAGTATAAATAATGTAATGATTGGCAGGAATAGGCGGGAAAATACTAAGCATATACTGTGAGCCTTAGGTTGGAGATAAAAGCACTCTCGAATTGTCTGCCTAATACCTGTAACTTGACAGATTCCAAGTTACCTCACTAATAATATTCAGTGCAAAAATCTCTCAGTATCTGAGAGTTCTATCACAATCCTTCATAGTCCTTTAGTTCCTAGATGGTTGTGGGGTAGAAAAGCTAGTTTTGAACCACACATATTTACACTTTCAAAGGAAAATGTCATCTACAAATTCTGGGTTATGGGATTAGATACCTTGTTAAAATATCTACGCACAATCCGAGTCCGCTATAATTATGCTGTATGCATAATACTTAACAGTTTCAGCAATGTATATTCGCCTTAGAAGCAACAAACGAGTATTTTTAACCCTGCAAATCATCTGAAGGAAGTAATAGATTTTCTTATCCTTCCCCCAGTGACCATTTGGCTCATCACCTCATTACGAATTCATCCTCAAACAGCTCATATTGGGGAATCCACATATTCCCTTACTTAAATTGCAAACATTTTTTTGGCTTATGACATTCAAACCCAAAACAAATGAAATGTAAGAGTAAAGGCTGTACCTTTAAGGCCGTGGTCACTGTAGGAATAGCTGCTTCATTCATTGTTCCTTCTGCCTTCAAATATGCAAGCACAAATCATCGGTGGAGGGCAAGAAATAAGCACAAACATAATCCAAAGACAAGAAGAAAAAAAATTTAAAGCTTGGAAATGACTTTTGTTGGTGAAATTCAAGAAACCTTATCACATTGGTTTCATGCTAACAAGAGTTACAGAATCTACATGACAATTAAAGCATATATTTCAGCAAACAATATTGTCACAAAGCTGAAATAGACATAAATGGAAGTGATATGGGCAAAGCACCAGTTGAACATTCACAAGTAACTACTACAAAAAATACCCAAGGTCCCAATCCAGGTTTTCTTATTTCCTATTTCCTTTGACACGCCTAATAAAATAGGCAGATAAGAGAAGCTCTTATGAGATGAGCACCTGGAAATACATGGTGAGAGTGTCCGAAGGAGACACAGGGACAGAAACCATTTGCTCTTCAGCCTCTTCTTGTTGTTGGTCGGCTTCTGCTACTTCTTCTGTGAGTTGGGTTTCCTCTTCAACTGACTTTAATCTTCTAACTCCATAGAAAGTTGATTTCTTGCTCTCTCTTGCCCAGTTGTCTAATAAAGCCAAGTGCTTTAATGGACTGGCAACTACACAAGGTTGGAAATGAGCGGCTCTAGTGAGAAAAGCCAGAGGAGGAGATGATATCTTTGGAGTATTGGGTTTGCAGAAAATGGACTGCAGAGTTGAGAATGATGAGACAACGGCCATTCTTGTTCTCTCCCGGTATTCGTTCTCTGGGTGCGAAAGAGAGATGCTTTTCGACACTATCCACTGGAAGTAATTCCGTTGGACATCGTCTGTTGGTGCTCAAACTGTAGTCAAGCTTTCAAGTTTATCAGAACCGTCCATCCGTTATACGTCCTTCAGCCTGTTGTAGAAAATCAAGCAGTCAACGGATGAGATTGCCCTTTCATGTAACAAAGTCGGGCTTGTTTAGGATAACAAGTAAGGGGGTGCTTGGTTGATGGGTTTGGGAAGGGGTTAATGGGTATGGAATGAAAAATGAGTGGTTGGTTGTTGATT
>JAOTIZ010000001.1:24704218-24721908 GCA_027123425.1 Erythroxylum panamense | reverse complement strand
TAAAAATAATTAATTAGTTATAATATAATTAATTGAAATTTAATTTATTCATTAATTAAAATACTCTAATTAATTAACTACAATATTTTAATTAATTAATACATTGTAATTAATTAATTACATTATTTTTTACAAACCAACCACTATCAATGGTAATGGTAATCATTCCTTCCTCTTAACCAACCATCATAATTATAATGATAATATCCATTCCCATTCCTCACTATATTCATTCCCATTCCTATTACCATTCCCTCATACAAACCAAGCGCCCCCTAAAGGTGTAAAATTTCTCCAAACCAAGTGGCAGGATCGTTTTTGTAGGCAATGATCGGCTCAAAAAATGGTTAGTTGTACTACAGTATAGGAAGTCCAGGTGTTCTTGGCCACAACTAAACCATTATATATATCGC
This sequence comes from Erythroxylum panamense, assembly GCA_027123425.1. Lineage (NCBI taxonomy): Eukaryota > Viridiplantae > Streptophyta > Magnoliopsida > Malpighiales > Erythroxylaceae > Erythroxylum > Erythroxylum panamense. The sequence continues at coordinate 24,721,495 of JAOTIZ010000001.1, read as the reverse complement.
AAGCAAAACCATCCATGAGAAAACAGTCGACAAACTTTCCGGTGAAGATGCACATATTAACATTTCTAGTATTGATTGCTAGGAACAAACTCCTTCTGGTTGAACGATCACCATTTTCAGAAGAAAAAAAAAAGAACAGAAAATGACTGAAATGATCACATTCTGCTAATCGTTAAATAGCAAGTTCTTATATGGTGCAAAATAAAATCGAATATACATGCCATTGACAATATACTAATTTCAGAGGACTATAAAGGTTTTTATCCTAATTAATTTAAGCTTTACATAATCTTGCCAAAACACATTTAAGCTTTACATAATCTTTGCCAAAACACATTTAAGCTTTACATAATCTTGCCAAAACACATTCCAACTTCCAAGTTTCTGATCACTGTCTTCAGTTCTGAATACCGTTTTCTTATAAGATGGTAATGTATAGTTGATTGAAAAAACATGATGGTAACTCATTAGATCCGAATACCCTGAACTAAATTTCCATGCTACAAGCTGCTCAGTCTTCTGTCATATCATAACCCTTCATTGGCCTGGCCAACATCCCAGGAACGTATACTACTACAGCTCTCCAAAAATTGAGTTACTTCTTGCATTCCGCTTCAACCTGACCATCTGCAGAAAAGTAAGAGCTGGGCTATGTCGTTATGCTGAATCTAGGGGACAAATGATCTTATAAAAGAATAGCTTATAATAAGAACAAGAAACCTTCCTCAATCAAATCCCTTTATCCCTGTTCTCCGAGGATCAGAAAGATTTTTCTTTTCAAGTTTGTATTTTTAAAAGCTTAAACCTTGAAAGCCATCAAGTAAGAGCCGAAGGACCTCACCTTCAAGTTTGATAGCCAGGTTTGCTTGAGCATCAGCTTTAGAGTTGGATTCCTAAAAAATTAACAATTGCATGTCATTTGTACCATGTGCATATATAACCATAAAATTAAGCAGACGTAAAGTGAGATATTTCTGAATATCAATAGCATATTCTGTCAATAGCTAACTTTGGATTGAAAAAAGAATCTGCCAGTACCCTGAGGATATGTTTGATCTCAAATGAGTTAAACTTATTCTTGAGGTCCTGGGCCTCTTTACACAAACCAGCCAGGTTCGCATTCTTAATTTTCCATAGACCTTGAATCTGCTCAATATGCAATTCCAATTAGCAGGACCAGAAGTAATAATTAAGCAAAGAAACTTTATAGGCAATTCAAGTCATAGTGAGGACAAACAAATTATTAGTATGGTACCTGGAACTTTAATTTCACAATAACGGAATGAAAAATTAGGGGAACTTCCTCACAAGTCCTTAGAACTTTATTTGCATAAGGAGTAAATAGTTGAAATTCAGGATCATTTCTCATTCTTTAGTCACTGATCCAAGTCACATTACACGATTCATGGCTATTGTTAACCTTCTACGATTTAGCTTTGTCTTTCATTTGCATTTTCAAGAACTTGGGAGATTCAAAATTACCAGATGAGACTTTCCACTTCTTGAAAAGAAATCTTAAGACATTAAACGCTATTGCAGATTACATTAGATCTTTAAATGTCAAGGGATAAATAGACAAACCTGCTGACAAACAAGATTTGAATCTCCTTGCACACGAATGTTTTTGAACCCTTTCATAAGTGCATGCTTAAGTCCTAATATTAAGGCACGATACTCAGCAACATTGTTTGTTGCAATGCCCAGCCCTTCACGAAGTTGACAGACCTACCAAACTTCAGACTTAAGAGCCAGAATTTTTGGTTAATTTGAAAACATGAGGTGCATTCAAGTAGCCACATACCATGCTTCCATCATCAGCACGAAGGACTGCTCCAGCACCAGCTGGTCCAGGATTTCCTTTTGAAGCACCATCAAACTCAAGAGTGCAGGAGGACTGCCCTACAAAGCATATTTATGCAGGTTTGAGACTTATAAACACCATATCAGGAATCAGATGTCAAAGCGAGTTAAAAAAAAGAAGGTAAAATATTAACAAATTCAAGAAGCAACTCACACAACCAGAAGATGACGATCCGGTTTCAGGACCATTTTCAGATCTCAAACTCTTTTTTGGAGGATTTGATGGAAATGAACGTAATACAGTCATCTCCTGCAATGAAATGAGCCACAATCTTATATGATGGCTACCATAGCTCATAAAGTGGATTGAGTGAGTTCAGGTTTTACTGTTAAATAACAATGGTGCATTTTTAATCTTGTCCTTAGTTGACATCTAACATATTTTTATATAGCAGATAAAGAATATAAAAGAACATTCTGTAACCAAATTTAAATCTTGAAGAAGAAGAGATTGATGCGGCACAAAGATTCTGATTTCATGCTACGGTTATCCCAAATTCATTTTTATAATTCCAAGATTGACTACACCAACTTCTTGCCATTGGAAGTAATGATCTGGACAAGTTTTTAATAGTGTTTATATGTTTCCTCAGATTTAGAATCATTCCACTTTGAGGATTTCTTTTCATAACTGGTCTCGAGGTTAAATACCTCTACCCTGAAATGGTTGGTGTCTAGTTTCAACTTACCGCTGATTCGTGCACATTTAGCGATCTCTTAGGTGGAGAATCCTTAGCTAATGCCTTTCCACTAGAATTAGCTGGTTTCTGGAAGAAGATAAGGAATGAGTGAATTTATCTGTCAAATAATAACAAAAGCCATGGAAGTCCTGTAACACTTCAGAAGAATCAAACATGCAGACATAAAATCAGAGAATCCTGTGCATTTTAAGCTGGAACGAGAAATAATAAAGAAAACCAGACTCTCCTAGTAACGTAGTGTATACTATGCAAAAGCATATTGTAAGCAAGAGAACAACTTTGTGAAATTTCTATAGACAAGTTTAGGAATTCAGTCAACCTGGAAAGGACAAGGAACAAGTTTTCCAAAGAGATCATTTTGAGCATCAGATGCATGGATAGCGTAGGCGGCATTCTTGAGCCCATGTGATTTAAGATAATCCTCAGCCTCCCTAGGCAAGCCATAACCTTTGAAAACACTTACTGCAGGGTCGCACACCTTACACAAAACAAAAGTAAATGCTCAAAGCGATTCATAGGAAAAATGTCGTTCCAGCTACGCAGCACAGTAAAAACAGAAGAGAACAGGATGAAATTAACATCATGTACAAATTGAATCTTCCAAAAGAATAAGACCCAGGTCAAGATTTCCATTTGGGTGCTTGAAAATCAATTAAGAAAAAGTAGAAGAAACAAACATATGAGGATGTCGAAAACAAAAGGACAAGAATTACAGAGGATCCAGCTTGAGCTTGACACTCGCTGAAGCTTTTATAAATGCCTATAACATCCCCTTTCCGTACAATATAAAAGGCATTCTTTTCTTCCTCCATTGTTAGATCGCCGGAAAATAAACTGATCCCTAGTCCCCAAGGTGAACAATGGCAGAAGTAAAGTAGAAAGGCAATATCTTGGCAATGGCAATAAAGCGCTTATACATGGAAGTCTAGTCTAGTCCTATCGCAAGTCAAATTTCTTGGAGGTTTGAAGCAGATGGATTCTTCCGTCGTTGAAGAAAAAAAGGAAAGTATCAAAATTGTGCATAGGTCAAATCTTGTTAGGGACGTGCAGTGGCAAACACAAAAGTGAGCTTAGTTATTCGAGCTTGGATGATGTGAATTCTTGGGCTTTTCTGGGCCGAACCATTCTTCGCACTTAAGTCTTCGCTACATAAGATGCAGAACTCGTTCGCATGTAAAAAGATCCATTTTTTATTTTGAAAAAGTTGTTCCGCCAGTGGATTTTAACGTTCAATCTGTATTCCCCTGCATGATTGTACGTATTGCACTCTCATCCTTCATCTCCATTGTTTACGTTTTTGGAGGTGCAAAATTGGATCACGCATAACGCGTAAATTGGAATATCAAAAGTCTACATTTTGGCCGGATCAACTTCGGCCGATTCAGACTGTTCAAGACAGACCGAGTCGGACCCTCCAAATCAAGCACGGCTTGAAACTAACTTAAATCAGACCAGCTGGTTTTGCTAACTAGTACCTGCTTGTCTGCAGAGTTGTTACTTGGTAATGTCAAGGAAGCAAATTGGAAGAGAATGGGATCAGGAATCTAATGGACAAGTTTGAGAAAGCACTTCAGCTTCCATAACATACACCTACACCGTTGGAATGCCATAAGAGTATACATTAATGACGAAAGATTTTGTAATCGCACACTGAATCGAGCATGTCTCAACCGTGTGTAAGAATTTGTTGGGGTGGAACTTGCCATTCAGTCGATTCTCGTTGGGGAATCCTCATCATTTGCGGCAATGGCAAAGCCGGTATCAACCATAAGCTTCTACAGGAAAAACTTTTTCTTCTTGAGAACAGATAATTAATAGCATTTCCAGCTGAACTGCATAAATCTCATAGCCATAATCAGTGAGGCCTCACAGGTCGATATGTAATCATACTTCTGCACTTCAGATGATATAGGTATCATTCTGATATTCGATGAATTTTCTGATGATCATCCATGCCATAAGTGAAGTCAAAGTTGCAGCAGACTTCCTGTAATAGCCCATCATATGCCTCTGTCAACAGGTACAGTCTTCACCAACTTTGCAAGATCATAAGACTTGAAGTCCTTGCCATAACATAAGCAAAGATCCAGGGGCGTGTTTCCATGCTGAAGAAAAAGGATCAAAATCGATGAGTAATGTAATGTCCCATATGAGCATTGCTCTCAAGTCTACAATTATACACACTTACCATGGTTCTTCTGGTCTTATCTGCACCATTTACCAGTAAAACTTTAACTATATCTCTATTTCTACTTTGAACAGCAATATGCAAAGGAGTCCATCCTTCCTGTGTGGAGGTTGTACATGTTATGAGCGCAACAAGATCAAAGGAACATGGAGATATGAAAATATAAGAGGCAAACTCACATTGTCAGCAACATTGACATCAACCTTGTATTTGATCAACAACTTTACAGTTTGTATAGCACCAACTTGAACTGCATAATGTAGAAGGCTAGCGCCATCCTGATATAAAGTAGACACAACATGGGGAAAATGAATTTATATAATTCACGATTATTAAAAAAAAAAGTCTCTGGTACTCCAAATGATGTCCTCACCCGATCTTTGACATGTGGGCTTGCACCTTTTCTTAAAAGATGACTTATAACAGCCTCTTTCTTACCAATAATTGCCTTGTGTAAAGCCGTAAAACCATCCTGTTTCACCATCTTAATTAATCGGCTAGCTGCTTTAAACAAACATTTTAAGAAAATATGTTACACGGTTAAAACAAATGGGATAAAAGGCACCTTATCAACACTGTCAATATCAAGTCCGTTTACAAGTAGCTTGTCCATTAATCTTATCTGTCCTGATAGTGCGAGAGTCTGGAGTGGCTTCCATTTTGCCTAAATCAGAGAGGTATAAAATGGAAGAATTAATAAACCAATCCCCTGCTAATGTAAAAAGTACATATTCATGGCCTACACCAATTATACTATCTAGCAATACTGGATAAGTTTAATTAAAGAAATCAGCTCTTTTGGCGTACTATTCCAAATTGGAACCAAACTCCTGCAGCAAATAAAGGTCTAATCTAACACATATGAGAAGAAGAAAATCTACAAAGAACATACAGTTGATATTTTCTCCAGGTTTGGGCCCGGATTCTGCTGCAAAATAACTCTTTCTTCTGGTGTCAAAAGTCCTTCAACCTCTGCAACAATTAGAAATGACAGACTGAGTTGCTTATTTCATATCCACATACAGAATATTCACAAGTATTTATCCGAATAATGTTTTAAGGTCCACAACAGAAATGATGCATACAAAAGTGGTTCATATTATAGGGAAGGAAACATAGGGTGCAAGCACTACAAAGTCATATGCAAGGGAAAAAGCAAGCTAAGATTTGACAACTCGATGCGTATTGGTTATGTTTCTGGTTAATTTGGTTGAAACTCTCCAAGCTGAGTTGAATTTCACAAGGATGGATTTCAGAGTAAGATTTGTACAAATCACCATTTAAAGCTGTGTTATGACATGATGAGCTCTCAAAATGTCAGAAATTACATCAAAGTCTTTCTCCCTCATGCTGAAAGAAAAATACAAATTTGAAGGCAGATGAGCATCCCTAATCTTAAGTTATATAAGATCGGGTAGCTTAGTTTGACGAAAGGAAATATGACAAAAATAAAATTTTCTTTTCAATGGCAGGGATTCATCAACATTTTTTTTCAATTCTCATAATTAAATTATGCATAAATATGATTATTCTCTTTCTGAACATCTGTGAAGTATGACCAGAAGGTCATCTAAAATACCCCCACCTCTATGGAGGTTATATAATTCGCAAAGAAATAAGTATAATGGGGTAAATACTAAACAGTGGTAGTAGGCCAAACAACACAAGGATAGAAGGTGAGACCTTCCACAAGATCCTCCTCTTCTTGGCTAGCCGAGGTTGACTTCTGAATTGTCATGGCACTTGGTGAAGCATCCATTTGCTGCTCCCAGTCACTCTCATAATCCATGTCCTTTTCTTCCAGTTCCTCATCATCTTCATCATCATAATCACTGCCACTTCCTTCATCAGGGTCTTCCCAAACTCCCAGGCCTGTCTGCATGGCAAATTCCCTTTCCGACTCAACTTCACAAGCACTCAGTTTGGAGCATTTCCTCAAAGATATGAAAGCAAACCTTTCCCTCCCGAGGGTACTGGATACTCCGAAGAAATTGCTACCATAACTTAAAGTTAGAGTAGGGAAATTAACAGCAGCAGATGGTTGAGGAAGTGCATAATTTGCTGGACTAGTTGCCAGAGTCAGCATCAGAACCATTTTCTACTCCTCCTTCCCTGCAATTTAAAATCTCTTTTCCCATCAAAACCAAGTCTCTTGTATACGAATCAAAAGAATATTGGAAGAAAAGGCCATTGGTTTTTCTTATGTTCACTAACAAATAGTCTAATACCAACACTAGACTCAAAAAGCAAGAAGCTTTTAGTACATGATAACATCAAGTATACTAGCTAGTACAATTACAATGAATTGAAGGTATCGTTCTCTAATACAGATATTTCGACACAACATTCAAAGAAGCATTACACCAAGTACTCAGAGAAACACACAACCACCAACTCCTAGTAAACTAACAGCGAAACAATCTACATAACCTTTAAAATTCTCAAAGAAGCAAGCCAAAAGGAATGATATGAAGGTTCAAAGAATTGAGAACCCAAAGGAAACATGTCAGGTTCCCGAGGAAGTACAAGAAAACAGAAGATGGTAAGTGGTTGAGCTACCTTTCTTCTTCGGAAAAGGAAAATAAAAACGCAATCTTGAGATGGGTTTCTTAAGCAATTCTGGATTTTCTCGGCAACCAATCAAAGAAGACAAAAGGGTGAAAGAAAAGGCCTTGCGTGAAGCCGGAAAATGACCGCGCCACATCATCTGCTCCACCGAGCTGCAGGAGATGAAGTTCAGCTAGTCCTGGTACACGACGCCGTTTCAACGAGTTGGACTTTGTAGTGTCCATTTAGGCCCAAGCCTAAACAGGTACTTTCAGAAGTATTTTTCTTTTAATTTTTTAAAAGATAAAAGACGTAAATTTCTCTTATAAATTAAAAAATTTTGAAAATTTTTATAATTTTTATAATTAAAAAATACTCTTTCTAATTTGTATTTCTCATAAAAACTCTTTTTTATATTTAATTAAAAAATAATAACAAAATACACACGTTATTAATATTATTTTATATTAATCCAATGTTATTTATATAATGATTTATTGACTCTTAAATTCTATATAAATTAATTAAATTTTATTTAAATTTATAATTTATTATAGTTATTTTAAATTATTAAATTTAAAAAGAATTTAATTGGTTCAAACTAATGTTTAAGAGTTGATTTATGCTATATAACGTTAGTAACATTTGATTAGTACATGTTTGATATTTATATTACACGTATTTTTTCACTTTTTGATCCGATTAAAAATAACAAAGTACTCAATAAAGGATCTAAGTTAATGGGCTGAAGTTCAACGAAAATAAACCCTCATTAGTGTAGGTCGAATTTGTATTAAGTCTATGATATAAAAAAAAACTTGATATAGAAACTATATATAAAGTTAAGATGAACCGTCAAGAGGTTTACATGTTTAAAAAGTTGCAAGAAAACTTTAACAACATCTAGGAGATCAACTTTCGTATGGGTCATTATGAAAACATGTTTGCTTCGGCTCCAAAAAGTTCGGTTCAAATTATGGAAGCGAAATCAAGTATTTTTTGTGTTTTTGTTGTTCATTCTCTTTCACATTCAATCCTGAATGCGTAACTAAGGCTCATATTATGAACCGCAGTAATGTCAAAAGAACTTTGGTTGTTGAAGCAACTTTGATCAACCTTAATCATATTCATCTTATTTATTCCAAGTTTAGAAATGATTTTTAGATATCTCTTGGCATTATCTTTCACCTCTCACCCAACTTTTATGCACTACGTGCAATTTTGGAAGTTGCAGAACCTTATCGGCTTCTAATAATGGCTGTGCTCAAAGTTGTGCAGAGTAATGGTCAGGAAGTCCTTGAGCTAATGGAAGGTTCTGTGCTTACACATTTTAGCATTATATCGTATGCTTTATCTTCATCATGCATATTTCTCCTTTTCCATGAATTCTTTTTCCAGGAAAACGAGAGTCTATAATCTGCAGAAAGTTACTTGCCTCATTGACTCTTCTGATGTTACGGATGTGAATGAACAATGCATAACCAAATAAGACTGATGAATAGAAGTTCTATACATCAGAAGCTTGAGAATCATCTACACTAATATACTAGTACTTTCAGTTATTTTACGTTAGGTCTCCATTATTCATACAGGATAATCAGAAGAAATTCAAGATTGTACAAGTTCCAACTTCAGTAGCTGATTCATATCCTACAAGTTCAGATTAAAATTATAACAGACTCACTGTATGTAGTGTAAACCAGATCCAAATAACTGGCATTAGCCCTTCATACTTTGTATGAACATCAAAAAAGTGTGTAGAAAAGGAAAAATGGAGGAACTTTGTAGAAAAGGAAAAATGGAGGAACTTTAAAGCTGCTCTCAGCTAGCTTACTTGCTCACCAATCAAGTCCAAGCCAACAGCTAGAAAGGACAACCCTTGGAACAGCAGGAAGTAGAAATGAACTCCATGCTCTGATAGTAAGCTTCTTGCAGATGCAGTGAGGAGAAGAAAGGCAAGTGCAAGCTCCTTTCTGTAGAGTCTGTTTCTCTTCTTCACATCAACTGGTGTTTCTTGTTCCTTGAGTTTACTTTTCAGTTCTAGGCCAGACTCGGAGTGCCTCCTGAGAATCTTCTCTTGATGTGACGTTTTTGTTTCCCTCTCAGCAAAGGCTAATAGATCAGATTCAGATGATCTTCCTGTCTTTTTAGTCACAACCCATTCATAAGCACTCCCAAGTTGAAACAACCCAGAAACCATGGCATTGAACTTTGTAACAGACATGGTGTTCTCAAACAGCAAGTATGGAACCAAGAAAGGGAAGGATTTTGGAGCAGGCAGGATGTTCAAAATGGACATGAAGATGGGCACATAACAGATCACCCAAAGAGGAAGTTCAGCCTCCGGTATGAACATGGTTAATGGGAGTATAATGCAGAACAAAGTGAATGAATAAAAGGGAAGTATAAGTTTCCTCAATAGAAAGAATAGGAATATCAAGTTGGTCTTCTTCCACAATGATATCTGCACAGAATATGAAACCTTGGGAGTTAGATTCTTACAGGTTTTGAGAAAGTGAAAGCAAATGATCTGAGAATTTAGCAAACCTTGGAAGTTATAATCGCAGGAAGACATAAACGAAACAGCTGCATTGGACCAGAATGCCAGCGATGTTGCTGTTTCTTGTAAGCTTCATAAGACTCTGGAAGTTCACACAGTACCCTCACATCATTTAAGAAGATGAATTTCCATCCGCATAAGTGAGCTCTAACTGCTATGTCCATGTCCTCAACCGTGGTTCTCTCAAGCCACCCTCCTGAATCTTCCAAAGCCTTGATTCTCCACACACCAGCTGTTCCATTGAATCCAAAGAAGTTGAGGAAAACTCCATTGACTTGTTGCTCCACCTCAAAATGGAAGCAGAGATTGATGTTTTGGAGTCTTGTTAGTAAGTTCTCATCCTTGTTCACAAAGCACCAGCGAGCCTGGACTAAACCCAGTTCAGGATTTCCCTGCCAAGATCATATCTAAGTTTCAGAATTGCTGTAATAATCTCCAGAGCAAATTCATGACTCTGAATTCGATTGGTACCTTGAAGTGAGGAATTGATTGCTTGAGGAAATCTGGGTTTGGCTGGAAATCTGCATCAAAGATTGCTACAAATTCACAATCTTTAACGTAGTCACAGGCCATGGCGGATTTAAGATTACCAGCTTTATATCCTGTTCTAATCAATCTGTGCCTATAGATTATGTTAATCCCTTTATGACGCCACGAGGAGACTTCATCTTGAATCATGAGCTGAAGAGTTCCGTCGTCTGAATCATCGAGGACTTGAACTAAATACCTGTCCCTTGGCCAATCAAGTTGACAAGCTGCAGAAATAGACTGTGCATACACCTGAACAAAAATTCAAGTTCTAAGCATCAGATTCAGAAACATGGATTCTAATGCCAAGAACATAGAAAATAGATGTTTTGGAATGTTTTGTTGTTTGAGAATTCAATGGACAAGGTTGGATGTATTTTTGTTTCTTTACCTCTTTCTCGTTGCACATGGGAATCTGAACAAGAACCAAGGGAAAACTAGAAGGGTCTTCAATGTCGAATGCGTCATTACTTATGGTAGGCCTCAATTTCTTATACTTAATCCAGAAGCATCCAAGACAGAGTGCTAATCGATCGAGAGATTGAATCAGGAACAATACAATGCAGAACTTAGAAAGTGTTGTAACCAGAGGAGCAACATAATCAAGTCTAAACGACAACCAAGCCATATAAGACCATTCCACTAGACTCTGAACCTCCCAAGTTTGTATCAGGTTCAGGTTCCATTTCTTGAGATGAGCAACAACTTCAATGATCAAAGATACTACAGATATGACGAGAAACACTTTGATAAATTTGTACAACCTTCCTCTACTTCTAGGCTCATCTTCGCTGATGTTGGATAGGAGAATTCGCTTCTTAATAGCAGTAAACGTGGCTTTGGAAACCATTGCCACCCATGAAAGGAAGGTAAAGGCTTTGTAAGCTTTGAGGAGAAGAAACCATGACAATTGCTTGGGACTCGCAGATTTTTGTTTCTCAGGAAACAAATGCGAGTCTGAAGCATTGACTTGTACAATCGAGAAGCTGTCAGGTTTCTCGATTGCCACTAAAACTGTTGGAGCCATAGCAGACTCCAGAGAAGAACAGAGGATGCAGAGAACTGGTGAATACCCAGATGAAGGTGACCTAGAAGAAGTTTAACATTTGAGAAGAAGCAGATCAGTTCGATATACTACCCATCCAATTCTGGATCTTTCAAGTTTAAAATCAGTGTGGACCAGGTTCCAGATTGAGAAGTGTGATGAAATGGACAAATGATCACAGCCTAATGTTAATGTATGTGTATGAGTCTGTGAGAGACAGAAACAGAGAGATCATTGGCAGTGAGAGTCTCAGTTCTTGAATCTGTGGACGCAAATAGAAGGTCCAGCTCAATCATTATATAACTTGATTAGCATAAAATAAAGAAATAGTTTAATATGATTCATGTTAACAGCTACTCACTAGATCCTATCAAGTTCAGCTTGTTTTCCATGGTTGCTAAAGTCAATTTGTAAATTACAACACATGGATGGTTACTGTTTCACACATGCCATCTCCGAACACCAACTTGCCTACTACAACAGCAACAATGACCCGAGCACTTTAGTGTATGCAGCCTTGAGCTGTTTCCAAAAGTACATCAACTTGACTACTCAGTTGATTGGCCTCAAAAGTTTTAAATTGCCGGCAATCACGGAGATTGCAGGCGACACAGGCGCAATTACTGTTAATCTTTCAGAAAGGAAACTGAGCTCAGAACAGTCAGGTTGCTGATACCCCAACAGAATAATCCTTCCTGTCCATGTCTGCTCAATTGGATCCATAAATGTAAATCAGTGTGTATATACTCTTTTTTGTAAATAAATTAGCATCCTTTTCCTTGTTCTGCACATTTCTAGGGTCTGACTCTCTGTTGGTAGGAATCTGAAAAACTTTTGATTATATACAAAGTGTCAAAACCTCACATCTGGTAAGAATATTTAATTATTAAAGCTGTATCTTAGTATTAACCTTCAAGATACCTCGTCATGTGGGCATGGTAACCTGACATTGACCATTTCAGGGAGCTTAAACTAAGATTTCCTGAAAACTAATTATTTAAACTGCAATTTTAGGCTAAAAAACTGTCATGATTTAACGAAACTTGACTAACTGTGACTACAAGGTCCTGACAGTAGAAAGAAAAACCTGAAAAAAGCTTGCTTTTGGCATGGGACTCAACTGGAATCTGTACTAAAACTTTCACGCAAATTCTTGATAAAAGCTATTATGTTCCTGAAACAGTGGCCCATCAAATGCCATGCTTTTACACTTTTTAGTTCGCTTTTGTTTCTCAAGATCAGAGAAGCCAAGAATCTCGTGACATATTACATCTATCTGCAGCTAGTAGCTGGCACTTCATACCACGTGAACATTAAGTAAGCCATATTTGCACTAAGAACTTGTGCTTCCTCACTTTAAAACAACCTCATTCTTTACAAAAAGAACACTAACTCTTGTGAGTTAAATCTGAATTTTGTTCTCTTGGCTCCTTAGCCTGCAACTTGGAATAAGGAGGAAGGCGTAGATCGAACTCGTCTTCAAATCCTGAAGTCCAGTTCGGTCTTATTGGACAACTAGATCGAATGGTACTTTGATGGGATAGTTTTTTATGTTTTTTTTATAGGAATGATCCTCTGTTCAATTTTATGGTGTCTTATTGTGTCCAGTGAATCTCAGTCATTTATTTCTACGGGACCCGTATTTATTTATGCGGGACCTACGCGGGACTCACATAAATAAATGACTGAGATTCACTAGACACAATAAAACACCATAAAATTAGACAGAAGATCTGGACTCGTTTTTTCTGTGGGACTAACATGGACTGTAATCATCACTAAGCTCTGATAATTTCTGACAGAATTTAGTAAATGAATATGATCAAATCAATAAGACTAAGAGCCAATCATATCAGGTTGAGTAGGGGCATTAACAATGTTGTACAATCCTTACGGTAAAAAATACAGTTTAATACACGCCCATGTTGCAGCCAGTATCCCTGATCAATTCTGATGCATCAGTATCACTATCAACTTACCTGCTATCATCTTGTTTGAGTTTCCAGGCATGTGTCCTCATTGAATACCGAAGTTTTCCGTAACAAATATAAAATGCAGATTAGTCTCGTTACAAAGACAGTACTTCGTGAAGTGGGGACTCGAGGGATTAAAGTATTGACAGCCCATGTGAGCTAAACCGAGACAACACTTGGTGGGGAAGGTCATTTAATAAGTAGGCTCGTTAACTCCGATGATCACAAACATAGGATCGTCAGAGTTACACAATCTTACCTCTAACTATTAGAGAAACTGTTATGCATCACAAACATATGATCAACTCAAGCCTCATATCCGGCAAAAACTCCACCAGAAATAACACTCCACATTGCAAATAAGTCCATCACAAAAACGATTTTGTCTTGGCACAGTGGGAGCTTCACATGTGAAATGGCTGTCCTAATACTGGTCCCATGTGATGTGCTTCTCTGGCCATGGTTTTTTCCTACCAATACAGTATCACAGCTTGGCTAAACTGTTTGTCAGATTGTGTTCCGTCCCATATGTTTAACCATATAATTGAACGGATGGAGCTGTTTATGATCCTTCTATGTATCATTTTGCTTCTCCTGCATATCAAGAAGATCAGTATATTCCATGTACCTTATCTCTGATCTAATCCATCCAAATGATATAACATCTGATGCAATAATAGATCAAGGAAGTTTCTAATCCAATTGCTTAAATATTCACAAATTTGAACTTTTTCTCAGTTTTTAAGCTTATACAACTGTTACACTTATCAAACAATGTTGGTAAATAAGTTCCAAATGAGTTCCATCTCTGACTGAACTTATAGGTCTAAATGAGCTTGTATATAATTGGAGACACTATATCTTAACTCAAAACTTTCAAACAATTGATTACTAATAAGGATGACATTTTAGCCGAACCCGATTTAAGTTGAATTGGCTTAGGCTAGATTCGAACTTTTTTTAAAATTTTCATCGTGTATAAATAACTTCATTTTGAGTAAAATGATGTAGTTTTGAATGGAACAACATTGTTTTTAAATTTTAAATTAAAAATAAAAAATATTCAGACTAAGTTCGAACTCAAAAAAAACTTTTGAGTTAAGTTCGAGTTCGAGAGGCTAAGCTTAGTCTGACCTAATGTTAAACCCAATTATGAACTATAATTTTATATATATCAAACTTTATTCTTATATTCTTACAATTGTGAATTTCACATCTTTTTTTTCCATAATTAATGTGAAGTCATTTAAGTTTATAAAAATTCTATTTGTATCTATCTCTAATATTAATAAAAACATTTTGAAGAGACTATGAGAAAAATTAAACTACCTCATCCTAAGAGGTAATGAATTATGAGTTAGATCTTTATAGAAAACCTATGTAATTCTTATATCTGTTATGATATAAAACCGATGTTTTAAAAACTGAACTGGAAACTAAATAGATAAGGTAACAAATTTAACATTTAAAGATTTATCATAAAATTGATATAAATCAATTTAAAATTTTTACTATTGAACTAGCTGAATCGATTAAGTTTTTTAACCATTTCATAAAACAACTCCACTTGCGAGTGGCGGACCGAACAATTTCAGAGTATGGCCTAGCATGCATTGGCAGTTAAGTACCATGACCATTACTGAGTTGTTGCATAATGTGTTTGTCCCGACAGAAGTTATGAAGATATGCAATGTGTTTAAACTCATTAACCCAGCTAAGATAAACAGTATTAATAACAGTGTGCCTTCAACGAAAGACAAGCCTCTTCGCATGGGTTCCACAGTTTGGTAACAAAACAAAGACAGACACTTACAAGCTAAAGAAAAGACTGCAGAGTTTAGACACGTGAATGGGGATGGTAGCTGGAGGACAAACATGAGTGTGTCGGTGCCTCAAGATGTCTGTTAAGAGATATAGTCTCCTGTATCAACTGAGATTGACTTAAACAAAGAAGTGCAAGAGAAATTTTATGTGACAAGAAGATGTCAATTAAGCTTAAACGTAAATTTTACTGTTTAACGATTAAGTCAACCATGTTATATGAAGGTGAATGTCGGCTCATTAAACAAGTTTATAGCCATAGGTCAATAATGACAGAAATGAGAATAATTTGTTGGATGTGTAATTTTACTAGAAAAGATAAGGTCAAGAATGTATTGGTAAGAGATAAATTAAAAGTGAATAGTATTAATGAAAAATTAAGAGATATGAAGTTTAGGCAGTTCAGACAAGTTAAAAGGAGTCGTGAAGGGTTTGCAGTCTTAACCAGCCTAGGCATGCAATACCTTCAGGAACTACCGATGTCAGTAGAGGAGCTCATCTACCAAAACAAACAAGGAGCTTTGTACCACAGAGTAATGTGCTAGTTAGATTTTTTTTCAAGTTTTGAGTTTCCTATGTTAAAAAAAAGGAGACATATTCAAGTTTCAATAAGAAAATGTGAGAAAATTGTACTTAAAGACTATAAGAGAAAACAAGAAAGTCCTAAAACAAACTTGAGAAAAATAATCAAGAATAACACGATTCTGCTGAAACTTACCAAAGACATGACCTGTAATAAAAAACTTTAGTGTACTCAAGTATCGTGTTTTAAAGTTAGCCCTAATATTTTGATTACGTAGTACTTTCCTCCTAATTATTTAATATAAACAGTCTTACTTTACTTAACTACTTTCTTGTAATGTCTAATTTATGTATTTATTTACTTATTTTATTTTTTATTGTTAATGACATTTCATATTTTTCAATTTTATTTATATATATTTATTTACATTTTATATTATCATTACGTTGCATTATATGTGAATCTATGGAAAATAAGTAAGGTTATATTCTACTAAATCTTCCCACATCTCGTGTTTTAATGAGACTCTCGCTAAATGTTATTGTTGTTGTTATCTCGGTGAGATGCTTTATAGTCCATTCTTACTATGAGTCAATTAGACTTAATGACAAAAATTACATCTTAACGTTCTAAAACCTGATCGGTCATTCTTAAGTCAATGCAGATGGATAGTAGATATGACAATACGAGCCAGAATGCTGATGATATGATCAGAAGCTGTCTGCTCTAAAAAAAAGAAGGCGGCATATGAGATGTTTTATGTACTCCCTTCAAGATATCTGTCAATCCTAACGTTTTAAACTTCCTTAAAACTGTCATGTCACAGGATCCAAATATGGCATTGATTGGTAATAATTATGAAATCGTAACAAGACGATGATGCTTGAATGGATTTGAATGGTGAACTGACAACTTAGGCTATTCAATCCAGCTTCGCCATCTCCTCATGTGCCAAACTTTTAATGCTGGTAGTGTTCTTCTTTCTTGCCACCCTATGGCTACGGTATCATAGGTTACTTGACTCTTTCTGTCGACCTTGAAGTTCGTCAGTACAGTAAGTGGACCCCCGGAGCAACCATGGCATGCCTACGTTACCTTTGTGACTAAACTTTCAACTTGTGACTCGTACGGTGAAAATGGGCCGTGCTGAGGTACGGCCCCGGAGCTCATAAGACTTAAAATTCAGCTTAATTCTTGTTTACAGGTATAATCTTTAATCATGGTTTGTTTTTATGTATATTTTATTTTTATTTTTATTTTTAAATTCAGTAAAGATTTATTTATTTTAGTTTATGTTTTTTATGAAATTATAAAAGTTGTTTTTATTTTTTGTTTCTATTCTTTTAGGATTTTTATGGTTTAAATATATAATTTTGGTCGGGTCGGTTGTGCTAGGCCCAGACCCAAGATATTCAATCTATGCATCCATGGCCCATTCACAGGAGTTAGTCTCTCATGCTAACACAAAGACCTACATAACGACCTAAACCTAACATCCACGTCGTATATAAGGTACTATTCTACCATGATA
>JAOTIZ010000001.1:24668030-24686945 GCA_027123425.1 Erythroxylum panamense | reverse complement strand
AAGAGGTTACCCATCCTGGTACTGCTATAGCCCTAGCACGTTTAACTTCGGAGTTCTGATGGGATCCGGTACGTTAGGGCATGGAAAACGCGTCTGCAAGGAGAAGGTATCCACACCCTTATAAGGGGCGCTTCGTTCTCCTTCCTAACCAATGTGGGATCTTGCAATCCACCCCCCTTAGGAGGCCCATCGTCCTCATTGGCACAACAGCTCGGGTCCTGTCTCTGATACCAATCTGTAGGAACTCGGCTTCTCGGGCCTCGCGTCCTCAAAAGGGCCTCGGCCTCTCGGGCCTCGCGCCCACCCGCTTGCAGATATTGTCCACTATGGGCCTCGGCCTCTAGGACCTCGCACCCTCACGGTTTTACTTTTTCACAGGACTTCCCAGGAAGTCACCCATCCTGGTACTGCTCTTGCCCTAGCACGTTTAACTTCGGAGTTCTGACGGGATCCGGTGCGTTAGGGTATGGAAAACGCGTCTGCAAGGGGAAGGTATCCACACCCATATAAGGGGCGCTTCGTTCTCCTTCCCAACCGATGTGGGATCTTACAGTTTCCCTAAAAAAACATGCCTCATGTGGTCATCGGTCACCTCACCGCATGGAAACTAAAACTCAACAAGTAAAGATAACATAATTATATTTGGTGTCATATTAAGAACATTAGTATTATTTTAATGCCCTTTCCTTTCACATCATCTCTTTATTATTATTTATAGTAAACAATTTTGCAATTATTTTATCTTAAGAATTAAAATTTTTAATATACACAATAAATTTTATCAAATTAATAACTTAAAATTTGAAAAAAACTCATTTAAACAAAAGTTTAAACAATGATTAAAAAACTCAACTATTTGATCGATTTAATTTTAAAATTTTTGAATTGACTAACTTTTTGTTTCGATTTTAATTTTTTAATTTGATTTATTTTAATAACTCTTGTTGTTAAAAATTAAATTAGTGCTCAATTTTTATAAATTAATAAATTCTTATAAACTAAAATAAATTAATTAAGTTCAATTTAATATTTTTTCAATTAAGATTTAAATTATTTGATAAAAAAGTACAGTTTCTTTCCATCATATTTTAAAAATTTCAATTTTATTCAATCTTTAATCAGTTTTATGAAGGTATAATATAGTTAAACTTTTTAAACCTTAAACCTCTTATCTTATAAGTTTAACTTATAGTCAAAATTTGAAAATATTAATTTTTACCAATATAGTCCTTATGATTTTCACAAAATCTGAACCCAAGGCTTAAAAATAGAAACTTGATCTAACTCCATTTGAGTGTAAATAAACTAATATTATATTATCATTATTTTATCACCTAAATTTATTAAATTTCAAAATATTTTATCTAAGTTTAACCCAAAGTAGTTTATAAGGTTGACAATGAATTGGGTCAGACTCGAGTCTAAACTTGAAATTTTATATTCAAACACGAGTATAACCTAAAGTCTGGCTAGACCCAAGGCTCAAGGCTCAAACTTTAACTTAGTGCTTGTTTGAATGAGCTTTTGGGAGGTTAATAAGTGATTTTGTCCACCACAAAAACTTTTTTTTTAAAAAATGAATGCTTTGTTGTAAAAAAAATTACTTTTTTAATAGATAAGATTTTTTTGACAGCTAATATAATTTTTAAGAAGCTCAAATTTGAAGTTATAAAAAAACTACTTTTTTTATTTAGATTTTTCAAATTAATTAATGAGTATATTTTTTAGTCTCTTTTATCTTTATGTTTACACATAATTCTAACAATACCCACAAACTTATTTTCACGTTTATTTTGAGATTTATATATTATTTGGCTTTTTTGTATGTTTTAATATTTATTTTTGATATTAGTTTTAATTATGTTATAATCTATATAAAATATTTGGTTAGATATATTTTCATTTATGCTTCATATGGTTTAAATTATATAATGATTAATATATTGCGCTTTGCATATTGTTTAATATACTTTAAATAATATTTATATGCATAAATAATATTTATTATAAAATAAAATATAGTTAAAATTAAAAATAATTTTTATTTTTATGTTATCAAACAGTTTATTATACGAAACTTTTTCAAAAAAGCTAAAAAGCTATTATCAGAAAAGATCTACAGATAAAAACTTTGCTGACAAAAGTTCTATTAATATAAGCCTAATTAGACAAATCAAATTATACTAAATTTATTTTTTAAATTATTTAAAATAAAAACAACATTATTTTATGTATAATTTTCGAGTTTCGTGTAAACCCAACCCCAATTATGATCAACTTAGAATAAGCCTTATTCATTCCAAACCGTGTCATGTCGACCAAACTTTCTTTGTCCGTGGGCAAGCTTATCAAAATCTTTAAGAGCCCAGGACTCTCCCATTACTCGTCGCTTTCAACAAACCGGTGGGAAGAGGTCAAAACCCACGATCAAAACCTAACATTAAACAAAAACACGAACACATACAGGAGCGATAACATCAAAAGCAGCAAGAAATCAAGTCGCTGTCTCGAATGTCACCATCAAAAGACCCATTTGATGTAGACGGTAATCAAACCATGATGTCGACGAAAAAAAGTTTAATAATCGAAACTCCAACCTCACAATCACCAGAAAGAACAAAAGATGGAAGTTTGGGTTTCATTTATATATAATTCTTTTGTAAAGTGCGACCCCATCAGGATGAGATCCTCCGGATTGGCAATTACCCTTATGGTGTGGTTGAGAAATCTACGGCGGTGAATCCCCCGTGGATAGCGGGAGGGGCAGTGACATCTAACATCTTCCGTGTTCGGCCATTGATTAACCATACTTTTCTTATGGAGCCTGCATCTTCTTTACCCTTATCCAATACCCTCTGCTCTCCTTTGTTCTCAACCATTCAATTTATTGCATTGGATGGTTGAGATTAAAGTAAAACTGAATAGGCACAAAGTAAGGGTACAGAAGATCTGTGTCCCACTTTCTTATTCCATAAGTTTGAAATTGTGGAATCTTCTAAGTTAAGGAAAGACTGCAACTTATTATTAATTAAATTGAGACTAAAATTCAACTATACTAATATTTAAAATTTAATAAATGAAAATTTTAATTTTCTCATTTACAAAAAAAATAAAGAACAAGTTAATCACAATGATAAAAAATTCAACCGGATTAGCTAGTTTAACTATAAAAGCCTTGAATCGTCTAAATTTTCGGTTCGATTTATTTTAATTATTCTTATTATTAAAAATTGACTAATTTCAGTAAATTAATCAGTTCTTATAAACTAAAATAAATAAATTAATTTTTATTTAAGAATCACTTTCAATCATATTTTAAATTCTTTAATTTTTAACCAATTTTATCATCATCTAATATCGATTGAATTTGAACCTTTTAAACCTTAAATATTTTATTTTATCGATTTAATTTTCAGTCCAATTTTAAAATATTGTTAATCCAAATTTTAACCTGTTGTTTATGGGGGAAAGGGAAGGAATAAAAATCATTAAATACACAAATAAATCATTTTTTAAATATTTTATATAAGGATGAAGAAAATGACACAAATAGGGTTTAATTTAAACATGAACAAATGGGACAAAAAGTAATGAAATCCTTGAAACGACGCCGTCCGGGTCGTCCCGGACACTCGTTACATTGACAATACTGACCATTCTCTAGGACCCAACCCATCTCTCTCTCTCTCTCTCTCTCTCTCATTCTCTTCTCTGTCGCGAGCTCTTCGCACCAAATCTCTCGATTTCGCTAATTCAGTCACAAGCAAACCTATCTTCACCCACCCCTCTCTCTCTCGATCCGATTCGCCGATAGTAAAGCCGCCGAGAGAGAATAAAAAACCCGAAAATCCAACAAAAAGAAAGCCCCCAAAAAAGTTTAACAGAAAGAGGGGAGGGAAATTCCGCCTTCCAAGCCCAAACCCATCAATAAAAATCCAATCTGATGCTTTTACCCAAATCAAAATTTACCTTTTGTTGATTCCCTCTTATCCTGATCTAGGATTTTTTTTTTGTTTTTGTTTGGCCATGTTGTCCCTGGTGGTTTTAGGGTTTGTCTCGATTTGAGTTTCGAGATCGATTTGGGATTGGGATTGATGGTTCTTTTAAGTGAAGAAAGAAGTGGGATTGATTTGTTGAACAGATATGAAACGGAGTTGCTGCTGTGCGTGGGTTCGGTGGTCGCCGAGGCGGCGGTGAGAATCGAAATTGGTAGCGGCACATGTTGCCGGTGTTTGACTCCTCGACGACTGTAGCTGTTGCAGCAGATTTTTCTCCTGATTATTCATCGTCTTCTAATTTTATCCTTAAAGTATATATCTTGCTCTTTCTAGGTCTTTTTTCTTCATTTCTGGATTATTTATTCATTTTGTGTGTTACACTGGTTGCTTTTGCCTTTTCTTTTTGGATGTTGAATTGTTGGGGTTTTTGACCAAGCTGAGTATGCTAGTAGGTGTTTTTTCTTCGAGTTTTTCAGTGATGGTGGTGGTTTGGATCTTTTCTCTGAATTTTTTTGTTGAAGCTGATTTGTGATTATGCCTTTTATTTTGCGTTTTAATTACCTTTTTTGGTATTCCTGCGTTTCCAGTTTGTTTAGTTTAATATTTTATCTTATCTTGTATGCTTTGTGTTTTGAGTTGGCTTAGGCTTACCGATGTTTTCGTGGTGGTTGTAATTGTTTTCCCTTTTCTTCTTCTTCTAGATTTAACGGATTCCTAAATTGTCACTTTATCCTCTTTAGAATATCAGTGTGCTTGGGTAATTGCTCAATTGCCAAAAGCCTCTCTCAAAAATACCCCTTTCTTGGTTCATAACTGCTGTCCTATGAGTTTTCAATTGTTTTTTATCCGCATTTATGATTGTTTTGGTATGTTTTGATGCTATGTTAAACGTTACTGTTTTCAACTTCTTTTGAAATTATTTTATTTTTATTGCTTTGGATGTTTGCTTTCTCATTTAAATCTTCTGCTGATCTTAAATATGTTTAACTTATTATTAATTTGAATGTTTCCCGCTATCCCAGTAGCATACTGGTCCAATATAGTTGAATGTTTTCCATCACTAATTGCAGGATGGACGCAAGATTTATGTTGGTGATTGTGCACTTTTCAAGCCGCCCCAGGATTCCCCACCTTTCATTGGAATTATTCGGAAGCTAATTACAGGAAAAGAGGAAAGACTCAGTTTAGGGGTCAATTGGCTTTACCGACCTTCTGACATTAAGCTTGGAAAAGGTGCCTTCTTAGAAGCTGCACCTAACGAAATTTTCTACTCATTCCATAAGGATGAAATTCCGGCTGCATCATTACTCCATCCGTGCAAAGTCGCTTTCCTTCGTAAAGGTGTTGAACTTCCCTCAGGGATATCTTCATTTGTGTGCAGAAGAGTTTATGATATTGAGAACACGTGTTTATGGTGGTTAACTGATAAAGACTATATTAATGTAAGTGCATTGTCCCATTTTCTTTCCTTTTTCTAGTCATTCATTATTATTTGGATTAGATCTATATTTAATTTTTTGATACAGGAACGGCAGGAAGAAGTAGACAAGTTATTAGACAAGACAAGACTAGAGATGCATGGGGCAGTGCCATCAGGAGGCCGTTCTCCTAAACCCTTGAATGGTCCAACATCTGCACTAAAACCAAATTCAGATACCGCTCAGAACAGTACTTCATTCTCATCTCAGGGTAAAGTTAAGAAGAGGGAACGAAGTGATCAGGTTTCTGAACCTGCTAAACGGGAACGTTTGTCTAAACCAGAGGATAGGGATTTTGGTCAAAACCGGACTGAGCATGTATTCAAGTCTGAACTCGCCAAAATAACTGATAAAGGAGGTCTTGTTGATTTAGAAGGAGTTGAGAGATTAGTACAACTTATGCAATCTGACAGTACCGATAAGAAAATAGATTTGGCCGGTCGAATAATGCTTGTTGATGTAATAGCAGTTACAGATAGAGTTGACTGTCTTGGGCGTTTCGTGCAGCTCCGGGGTTTACCTGTTTTGGATGAATGGCTGCAAGAGGTACACAAAGGGAAAATTGGTGATGGTACCAGTTCTAAGGACAATGATAAATCTGTCGAAGAGTTTCTTTTGACACTACTTAGAGCATTAGACAAGCTACCTGTAAATCTTGATGCATTACAATCTTGTCATATGGGCCGATCAGTTAATCATTTGCGAACTCATAAGAATTCTGAAGTCCAGAAGAAAGCTAGGAGTTTAGTGGACACGTGGAAGAAGCGTGTTGAAGCTGAGATGAATATGAATGATTCAAAAACTGGATCAAGTCGTGGTGTTTCATGGCCTACCAAGCCAGCCCCATCTGAAGTTTCTCATGTAGGCAGCAGAAAGCCAGGGGCATCTGCTGATGGTGGATTTAGAATTTCTGTAACACAATCTTTGTCATCTAAAAGTTCTCAAGTTAAGCTTGCAGCTGTGGAAGGTGTTGCAAAGTCATCTTCACCTGGTGCAGTGAAATCCATTACCACTCAGGTTTCTAGAATGTTAATTGGGCCTGGAACCTCAGATCCACCTCTTACACCAATCAAAGAGGAAAGGAGTAGCAGTTCAAGTCAGTCTCAGAACAACAGCCAATCTTGTTCAAGTGAACATGCAAAGACAGTCGGTTCTTCATGTAGGGAAGATGCAAGAAGCTCAACTACTGGATCTGTGACTGTAAGTAGAGGTTCAACTGGTGCTACTCGCCATCAAAAATCAAACCATGGTGTTCATGCTTCTGTTGCCTCGGTAGCTCAGAAGGAGGTCATTGCAGCAAAAGTTAGTTCTGGAAATAGGAGCTCAAACTCTGATAAGGTATCGCCAACTAGAGTTTCACACGATAGAGTGCCTGATATTTCCAATGTGGATCACGGAAACAATCAACGGCTCATTGTGCGGTTACCTCACACTAATCGAAGTCCTTCAAGAGGTGCTAGTGGGAGTTCTTTGGATGATCTTGCTGCCATAAGTGGTAGAACGTCTCCTTCACCTGAAAAGCATGATAACAATGACAAGAAAGCTAGGGGAAGAGGTGAAATTTCACGATGTAATAATTTATCAAGTGGGAATTCGAATTTATGTCAAGGGAAAGATGGACAGTATGGGCAAGATGAAGGTAATGCTGTGACTGCTTCTGCCGAACGACAGAAAATTGACGAAGAAGGTTCAAAGGTACTGGAAGAATCAAAGGCTAGTGAGTCACTATTGGGGACTGTGCCTAGATTGGGGAAACCTTATGATGCTTCTTTGAGCTCCATAAATGCTTTGGTTGAAAGCTGCGCAAAGATTTCTGAAGCTAATGCATCGACTTCTCCTGAGGATGATGATGTTGGGATGAACCTGCTTGCAAGTGTGGCAGCTGGAGAAATTCTGAAAGCTGATACTGTCTCACCTTCAACTTCTCACAGAAGTTCACCTGTAGCAGAGGAGTCATCCTCTGGCGATGATGGCAAACTAGAACATATGGCTGAAGAAGCTGGTAAAATCCAATGCAAGCCTAGTGATGTAACCGATGCTGGCCCAATTGCAGAAGTGCTTGATTCTGTTGATTCGTTGTTGGCTAAGAAGGATTTGGGACATACAGCTGACAAAATGCTCAAATACACGTCAGGGGATTGCAGAGTTCCTTTGGTTGAAACGGTAGATAAAGAAGGGAAATCTTCTTTTACAAATTTGCAACAATCTGGTGAAGTTTCTTGTTTGAGATCTGATGTGAAGTCAATTGAGCCAGCATGTGATCCTTCAGTTGTAGGGTTGCCTATTGTTCAGAAGGTTGAGATTAAGAGGGAGGTTGAAGCTGTCCACCACTCTCTTGAACATAGGATATCAGTTAGTGAGAGGGATCAACATAGTTTCATTTCAGTGAAATCTGAAGGCAGGACTGCTGCACTGAATGATGAAAGGAAGGCTGATTGTGGAAATGAAAGAGTGGAGGAAAGCAGTGTGGCAGCTGTATCTGAATTAACTGTTACCGACGCAAAATGTGGGAAGGAGGTGAATGAAAAACCAACATGCTCATCATTGGAAGTTAGTCTTCAAAAGCATAATGCTACTGATCATGATTCACGTAGTGGTGTCTCAACAGAGCAGAAGCCATCCGAAAATGTGGACATTCAACTGGACTCTTCAGACAGAAAAAGTGATCATGCTAGTCTGCCATCTCCTTCTGGAATGTCCCTTGTGGAGCACATGGCTAAGGTCCCTGACAAATCTAGGACAGAAGGTCATGTTGAGCTGAATGAGCGACCGTGGACAGGCTTAGTTTCATCTGATTCAGATCATAATATTGAATGTACTGCAGAGAATTTAGATAGAAAAGATGTGCGGGGTGCATCTGCTTCTCATATGGACTTGCCCATTGTTTCCCTTCAAAAAAATGAACCATGTGAGATATCTATGGACTTCAAGTCTGATGGTGTTGAATCAGATGCGATAATAGAGCCACATGCTTCTGTTGCAAATGCTTCAGTCTCAGTTGCATGCTCTGCCGGGTCTGTGAAGCTTGACTTTGATTTGAATGAAGGCTTTTCGATTGATGATGGAAACCAAGGTGAGCCTGCTCAATCTGTGGGTCCGGATATCTCATCTACTATTCATCTGCCTTGTCCTTTGCCTATTCCTTTGTCATCTATATCTGGAACCTTGTCTACTTCAATTACTGTGGCTGCTGCTGCCAAAGGCCCATTTGTTCTTCCTGAAAACCCACTACGTACCAAGGGAGAACTTGGGTGGAAAGGATCGGCTGCTACAAGTGCTTTTCGACCAGCGGAACCTAGAAAGAATTTGGAAATGGGTCTGAATTTTGGTGAAACCTCAATGGTTGATGCTTCTGGAAAACAAGGCCGCACTCCTTTAGATTTTGACCTAAATATTCCAGATGAGAGAGTTCTAGAAGATGTAATTTCTCAAAATTCTGCTCGAGCTTCTTGTTCTGAGTCTGGAGCTCGTGATCGTTCTGATGGTGGATTTGATCTTGACTTGAACAAAGCTGATGAGAGCTCAGACACTGGATTTTTCTCAAACAACAGCTCTCGCTTTGAAATTTCTACAATATCAAACAAATCATTGCTACCTGGTGGACTGTCAAATGGTGCACTTAATATTTCAAGAGGCTTTGATTTAAACAATGGACCAGGCCTTGATGAAGTTGCCCCTGAAGCAGTGCCACACAATCAGTCGGTGAAAAGTAGTTTACCTTTTCCATCGCCTGTTCCTGGTCTAAGAATGAGTAGTGCAGAATTTGGAAATTTCTCATCTTGGTACCTTCCAGCCAACACCTATTCAGCCATCTCAGTCCCATCAGTTTTCCCTGGTAGAGCAGAACATAGTTTTGTTGCTCCTGCTGGATCGCAGAGGATTTTGGCTCCTCCAAATGCAAGCACGACTTTTGGTCCTGAAATTTACCGGGGCTCAGTGTTATCATCTTCTCCAGCAGTGCCTTTTCCAGCCACTACCCCATTCCAATATCCGGGATTCCCTTTTGAAACCAGCTTCCCTCTGGCATCAAACGCTTTTTCTGGTGCTTCAACAGCATATATGGAATCATCTTCTGGCAATGCACTTTGTTTTCCTACTGTTCCTTCACAGTTAGTAGGACCTGCTTGTGTAGTCTCATCTCCTTATCCTAGACAGTATGCAATGAGCCTTCCTGGTGGCAGCAGCAATGCAAGTTCTGACAGCAGGAAATGGGGTGGCCAACTTGATCTGAATGCAGGTCCTGGAGTTAGTGATGGAGAGCGTAGGGAGGAGAGACTGCCTTCTGCAATAAGACAACATACTCTTCCCGGTTCACAAGTGATGACAGAGGAGCAGATGAAGATGTATCAGGTGGCTGGTGGAGCGGGAAACAGTGTATTCAAGAGAAAGGATCCTGATGGAGGCTGGGAAACATCCGATAGATTCCACAGCTTCAGACAATCATCATGGCAATAGGTTGACAACGCAATGGTTCAAAATATTTTGGATAGGTGAGCCATTTGTTGGAGGACACAGTTCAATGATTTGATTTTTAATTTTGTTAAATCCTATGTAATCTTTTTGGAGTGGAATGTTTGGGTCAGTTTGTAGGAGTAGAGATGTGCTGCGGAGGGAAGGAATGATCACTCTGCATAACTGCCCTTCCAAATTATCTTACGAAATATTGATTTGTGCATTCTTTTTAACACTGGTTCCCATTTTGAAGGAACTGGAAGGCAGATTCATGATGAGCCATGGCCACAAAAGGACCAAGTTACAAAGGGCGCTGTTCTTTGTTCAACCAGATATAATCCCAACCGGGATGGGGCAAGATGGCTCCTCTGTCTCCTATAACAGTTCGAAAAAGAAACGGTGCCATCAACTTAATCACAGCAGCAGCATTACCAACAACGCTTTGCAAAAAGGATTTTTCATCTGACCAAAGTGAGGGCCAACCAAATACCTGAGCACTTTAGGACATCAAGAGCTTGTGACAACATAATTTGGAAACTTGCTGACTAGATGTGGTCATTGAGTTTTCTTTTTCCTCCCTTTCTTGATTGTACAGTGATATATCAAAAATGAATTTGGTTGCCTCAAATGGTGTTTGATATATTTAGAAATTTAATTTTTAGGCATAAATGTTATGGATGCTGCTGATATTGATAAGGTATTTCACGGTTACCCTGTACCTGTATAGTTTCCATGCTGCAAACCAGTGTCGTTCTGACTCAGCTTTAAACATTCAGCTATGCGCATTTCTTCATTTTGTCTTTTGCTTATGTTTGTTCCTATCCAGGACATTGTTGAAGCACGACTTGAATGGTATTTGTATGGTATCCCAGGTTAAAATGCCAAGCAGCTTTGCTCATTTGTCCCTGCGTCGCCATTTCTAACTTCCTTATACTGAAGCCATGGCTATGAATCAATTAAGCTTCGCCGATCAGGCAATTAAGTGCAAGTGTGAGCAAATCTAAACAGAGTATAGCAAACTACTCAACAGACAAGATTGGTAATAATTCAAACTATAGTTTGAGGTTCAATTATAACATGGATTGACAAGAGAGATATGATAAGATTGATTCAACAATCACTATCATTTGTGTATGATGACAAATCTTCCATTTAGTTTTGACTAAATATATGATAATGACGGTCCTTTTGTCTCAGACAGATGTTGGAGGGAAAAGCTAAAGCGTGTATGGACTACAAGGCCGAAATTAGTCTATGAAAGCTTCATGTTTCGAACAAGTTTCGCCGGAAAATCAGGTAAATTAAGTAACGAAGGTCCACAATAACAGGAAACAGCACATGCAATCAGCTAAACCGATGGTGTTCCACAAGTCATAAACCTCTATCGCACGGTTGACGTTACAGTACAAAAAGACAACCTTTTTCACCTTCCTATCACAGAATTACAACTGCCTTTAACCAGGTCCATGTATCTGTTTAGTGAGGGAAGAGCAAGTACTAGAACCCTGACCTTTCCAATATTCTTTACCAAGTACCAAAGATATGTAATGCTTTTGTATAAGGGAATAAATCTTTCTTTTTCAGACACGAATCACATACATGACTGTGTCTCTCCATCTGCATGACTAAGAAAAATGAAGTCTTCTTCATCTTCTTCTTCTTTCTCTTCCTTTCTGTTTTACAGCCATAAGGAAAGATGCCTCAAAATGGGGAGATCAGTACCTTTCTTGTTATCATCTCTAGGCCTAACCACCATTTTCAGCTTGATACTTCTCTTTTCTCCAAACCCTTTTAAGGTCATGCCTAAAAATGATGACCCTGATGATCAAAAGCTCCTGTTGATGGAACCACAAAAGGGTATAATACCTTTCAATCAATGCTTCAGCCACATGTACCTTTCTTTTTGCTTTTTTTTTAATTTTTTTGGGTTTCCCTTGAGTTTTACTTTACAACGGCATGAATTGAGTTATGATGTTTGGTTTTGTAGTGGAAGACAATTGTGACTTGTTCAAAGGTCACTGGATACCAGATCTTAATATGGTTTCTCAGTATACAAATTCAAGTTGTGTAACGATTCCAGACTCAAAGAATTGTTTCAGACATGGAAGGGTGGACAGAGATTTCCTTAACTGGAGATGGAAGCCTGAAAAATGTGATCTTCCAAGCTTTGATCCTCATGCTTTCTTAGAAATTGTCAGAGGAAAGACACTAGCTTTCGTTGGTGATTCAGTTGCTAGAAACCACATGGAATCACTGCTATGCCTCCTGTCAAAGGTCAGTTCATGTCTCTTTCATTTCTCCCCACATGAACATAAATTATGAGATTTAAGCCTGTTACCGTACAATTTTGGACCTTTCGTCTATGACATATACATGAGGTTGTCGGAATCAAAACGACAGAGAACAAGTTGCATGCATTTAGAAATTTGCTTGTCACTTTAAGTGCCTCATCGGATAGGAATTCCAAGCTGGTGGTTGTTCATCAGTTTCCTTTTCAAAATGGCGAGTTTGGTTTTGGATTAATTGATGATTATGTTGGAAACAAAATCTTAGAAACAAACTGGAAAGATGCTTAGCAACTGCTATTTCTCATCTAGGTTGATACCTAAATAAGCCTGAATTTCTGAGTACAGCTTCATGCCAATCATGTGCTTTGTCTGTAAAAGGCAATTTACCGTATCAGAACATGCAGTTGCTGTGATTGAAACAGCTTGGTTGCTATTTCTGTACCCATAAGGATCATTTCCTCTGCCCATATTGTGCTCGCAGGAAACGAGTTGAAAGTAACAGAATGTGTGAAGAAATGTGACAGTTGTTAATAGCATTTATTGTAATTCTGTGGAAGTTAAACTCTCAACTAAAAGTTGCTTAACTATGCTTTGGTCTTCATATTGAATCTAAAAATGCGTGTTTTCCGTGCAGGAGGAAGCTCCAAAGGATGTTTACAAGGATTCTGAAGACAGGAACCGGATATGGCACTTTCCTGTCCACGACTTCACCCTCAAGATCATCTGGACAAAATTTCTTGTAGTTGGTGAGGAGAGAATGACCAACGGTTCATCATCAGGCGTTTACGATTTGTATCTCGACAAGATTGACGAGAACTGGACTAGAGAACTTCATACCATAGATTATGTTGTTATATCAGATGCACATTGGTTCTTCAGACCAATATACTTACATGTAGGCTCAGAAGTAGTGGCATGTGTTTTCTGCAATGCACCAAACATCACCGATCGAGGTGTTAGTTTTGCTCTCAGGATGGCATTTCGAGCTGCTTTAAAACACATCAATCACTGCAAGAACTGCAAGGACATAGTAACAATGGTAAGGACATTCTCACCATCCCATTTTGAGAATGGGGCTTGGGACACGGGAGGGAACTGCAACAGGACAAGTCCTTTTGGTGAAGAGGAAATCAGCTTGGAGACTAACGACTGGGAACTTAGAAACATGCAAGTAGAGGAGGTTGAAACAGCTAGAAAAGAAGGTGGGCAAAGAAGACGGTATGGAGTTTTGGACATAACCAGGGCCATGCTTATGAGACCTGATGGACACCCTTCAGAGCACTGGGGTAACAAATGGATGAGAGGCTACAATGACTGTGTTCACTGGTGCTTGCCAGGTCCAATCGATATGTGGAGTGATTTCTTGCTGGCTGTCCTCAGGAAGCTGGTTTGATTTCTTGCATCGGATAGAGATTTACTATAGATTATAGAATACCATTCAATTGTAATAATATCAAACTTTTCCATTTTTGTTGCTGAGGCATAAAGGTTCATGATAAAGAAAAGAATCGGTTTAAGAATTTATGTGATCATTGGGATTGATTGACATGTACATAACACTACAGAAGAAACATCGAATCCTGATGACACTTTCAACGTGATTTAGGTTTCGATATTTTGATTGTGAAAAATAAGAAACCTATCTGAAGCCTTGAGGTCTTCATTTTTTTTAAGTTGCAGAAAGTGATAGGTGGTGATTGATAAAAAATTTGGACCCTCATCAAGCTTTTATAACAGGTGAAGTACAAGTCAATTCAGACCTTCAAACATGAATATGGCATAACATCGAAAAACATGAACGATCCAAAATTAGGTGAATTTTGTTTCAGGCTCAGTAAGTGGACTGGGACCAAGCTCAGAAACAAATGAAACTGTTAACTGTGAAGAATAAAGCTTCCCCTTTGAACTGATCCTGTTTAAGCAGCAAACAAACCCTGACCCTGAATCACCAAAAAGAGGCTGTACTTCATTGTGTTGAAAGAAAAACAAACAAAAACAAGCACCATACAGAACTTAACGGTCGTATCACCCTCCTATTAACTGAATGAAAGAACCCAACCGTTATGCACCGCTAAAGGAGATGAGCAATTATGACACATGAAAGTAATTTCAGGAATCCATTTTCTGATATCAATGGAAAAAAAGGTACTCAACAGACCAATGTAGGGAACAGTGGCACAGATTTGTCGTGAAGATTTTAAGATTGAGAGGGATGTGCTCTGGCAAAGCTCTGGTCATCAATATGAAGCAGAACAAGAACAGAGACATCCTGAACCCCACAAAAGACCTAGATCCAAGATCATATATTCGAATTTTTTAACAACTAACACAAGCTAAAAGCTTAGCCTAATGCATAAACCAAAAGTGCAAAAGAACATGGGACTTACACTCTACATGTCGATCAACTGATATTCGAAATTCTGAATTTTATTGCCATATAGTAGAGTTTGAACAAAAAAACTAAATTCCTACAATGAATGAAGATCTGTTGCATTGGTGCAATATTAAAATCACCGAGACATGGAATTACAAGAAACAAAACTGGTACTGTGCATTGTGGTCTTTCAAACATAAAATTATAGGAAACATAATCTTCTAATGACTATATTGGGTTAGAACTAAGTGAATGACTTTGGATTCTAATCAATCAAAACAGAGTTAATTGAACACGATTTTGATCTCAGCATACAGAATGAAGAATGTATAAAGAACAGAAACTTGTAAACTGGTCAGGAAAGATCCATGATGGAATAACAATCTAAGCAAGAAAAAAGTAAATTGAGCAACACTGAGTTTTATCTTCCTAACATAAATGCTGTTGTTTAACAAACACCAAACTAGTACTATCCTATACGGCTACATCAACAGGAACGGATATTAAAGCACTCAAATTCCAATAAAAAATTTTTGTTCTAAGATAATACACAGTGATCAGATATCCAATACAAGAAGTGCATCGGTCATCCTTCTATCGAGTTACCAAGTACATAAGAGAATAACTCACGAACGGGAGAGAATTCTACCAACCCAATATCAACTGCATATCCATTAACAGGCAACTTCAAGTCTCTTAAAAGACAAAAAGCTTCTCCCATTCTCGCCTTTGGTACCTCCTGAGCTACTGCGCAACAAGGAATCCACGACTCCGGCCGGTACTCTTCACTAATTTCAACGCCTTCCCTTTTCAGTGCATCACACAACTGAGAATGGAACTGAAGTAGCGAATGCGAGGGCGTGGGAGACAAAAAGAGGACATTGTTATCACCTGGAGGACTCCCAACTGTAGAAAAAGTCATGGCCAAAGGCTCTTGCTTTGAAGCAAAAGTTCTTAAGACTGATTCAAGCTTCGTGGGCTCAACATAGGCGCTTGAGTAGAGAGTTATGTGAGGCCGAGACTCAATTTCAATGAGTTGGGTACTGATTTGGCGGCGAGCTAGCACGTTCCAAGCCTTCAAGACCTGGTTTTCAAGTGCCGGATCGAAATACAACTCAATTGCATAGCCTTGTGACATCGAGAGTGAAGATTAATCCGTACGTGTGATCCAAAGACAGTAACTTTAGAGAAAATATCCGATACCCAAGATCCCAGATTGAGATCCGAGACTACCCAGAAAGGAAAAGTGAAGAACTGCTCAAAATTGGACTAAAACTGGGGAGAGAGAAAAAAAAATGTAAAGACCGAGTTGAGATTGGAGGCTGAAAGGGGATAAACAACTAGTGGACAGATGCGGAAACTCCAAGAAAAGCCAAAATAAAAAGATGAAGAACAGATGTGTGAGATGCTTCGTGAGCGAACGTCACAAGGATCAGGGACGAAGCTAAAAGAGAATAAGGCCAGGAGGTGGGGTGTAAAACAGTGGAGTCTTGGGTTCTAGGAGATAGATATCTCTCTCTCTCTTGTCATTGTGGATTAAACGTTAGGATCTTCTAATCTTTGTTTATCCAACGATTCTAGTTTATTTGTTTTTATCAGTTTATTTTCTATATCATTATCATATACAATTTATAGAAAATAATATATTAAGACTTATTTGTGTAAAACAAATAATTATTTCTATTACATAACAATTTTTATGATCTAACTTACATAAATAGGCATTAGGAAATTCTAAAATTCACCTACTTTTTAACGTTTTTTTTAACATTTAAATTTAAACGTTTTATAGTATCTTACATTAATTAAATAATGAAAATATTAAATAATTTATAAGTGATAAGAGTCAACTATTTAAATGACTAGTTCTGATCATTTTGGCAATGTTGAACTAAACATAATTCTTATTAATGAACTCTATACTCTACTCATATTAAAAATTATAATAAAACGAAATGCCAAGCCTACTATGAATGAGTAGTAATTTTATGTATTAATTTTAGTTGAACGCTCTTACTAGAAAATAATTTATAATTAAGCAAATTAAAGACTCATAATCGCTATAAGGATAAAAAGGATTGAATTTTTACGCATTCAATATTTTTTTAAAAAAAGGAATTATATATCTAAACTAACATTACAATGAGTTCAAGACTATACACAACAAAAGAAAACAAATATAACACAACTTATTTACATAACCAAGTTAAAGGTGCTAACTATATTTCATGTCATTAGATAAGATAGTGTGCAGATTTTTTGCTATTAAAGAATATCGAATCCAATTAATTATGTTCTTTGCAACCCGATAGGCTCCAGTTTTCTTATAAGCAAATAATCGCGAGTTATGCTCCTTCTAAAGGTCGTAGATGGTAGAAAGAAAGGCGTCTTGATATATGATAGCATTAGGATAACCTTTCCAGGAGTATCTAATAGCCCAAACAAAAACGTGGTCCCAAAAGTAGGGAGAGCTCGTTCTCAATAACAAATGTAGGATCCTACTCCATACCGCTTTTGAGTATGAGCATAAGAAAAAGAGGTGATCACGGTCTTCGGCTCCCAATTTACATAAAGAGCAAGTAGTGTCGACATTTCCATGCAAACTACGTTTAGTCTTGAGTCTATTGAGAATAGCAAGCCAAGATATGAAGGACGCCTTAGGAGAGATAGAATTATGCCATAAAAGAGAAGATCAAGGTACCTTAGTTAATCCCTGAGTATGTAGTAGATGACAAGACTTGTTGGTGAACTGCCCACTAGTTTCTAACTTCCACAAGATGGCATCACCCTTTCGCACATCGGGAATAGAAGGTAAAATAGGAGTCAGAGTATTGAAACCTCTGAAAGTACCCTACCATTGGCCATTACAAAGAAGGGAGAGACCCTGAGATTCAGAGGAATTCTATTACTCAAATGTCGTATACGAAGATGTGAAATAAGTGGATTGTAGTCTACTCAGTTGTCAAACTAAAATCAGGTCCGACTTCCATTATCGACTTGGTGCTTAATGCAAGGATAAATTGTGTCACGTATACACAACATTTAGATCAGAATCCTAGAAAATTCCTTCCTAATGCCAACTTGCCAAAGCTACCATTATGGAAGTGGTACTTATGAAGCCATTTAACCCATAACGTATTATGATCAGTATACAACCTCCAGAGTCTCTTATACATTAAGACTGCTGGACCTCGATTTCAGAGCCCAACATTCAGAGACATTTAACATGAGCTCAATGCAAATTTTCTTAAACAATTAATGCATATGCGGAAATTTGATAATCAAATCGACCCGATTTATTTAAAACAATTTCAGTCACAAAGATGCAATTATTATTGAACACATCAAAATTTCAGTAATCACTTAGGCCCATTACATAACAAAATGCTTGTTTTCATAATGTCTTTACATTTCAAAAACTACCCATTTTGGCTTATTACAAAATACAAAATACAAAAGATACAATTGAATGTCTATGCTTGATATGATTCTAAAATACAAAAATCCTGAACTAACTTAATTACAAAAGTCTTTAACTATCTTGGAGTTCCAATGCCTTGCAAGATTGCTAATCTTCTCTTTCTGCACCTGAGGAGGGAAGCGTGGGGTGAGCTACACAGCTCAGTGGCTAATATATTTATAGTCATTAGTAATTGACCAAAGTCAAGCATATGTATATATATATGTCTAGCAATTCTAGCATTCATTCTTTATTCAAGCAATTTAAACATTCATCAATTTAACTCAAACTTATAACACATAACACTCAATATGCTTCATACTTGACAATTTAAAATGCAATGCACAAACCAATGGCTCGAGGGTTCCGTGAAATAAAACAGAGAAACTGAAGTTTACTCCGTGAACAAAACGAATCCATCTTTTGGATCTCGTGAGCCACAAGCAGATAGCTGAGAGAAGGCTTTACGTCAACATGCACATGACTACGAAACGGTTCCTCTCTCGCCCAAACAAAGCACATAATCAATGCTCAAAATCATTTTATCAAAAATGAAATACTTTCATACTTTTCATGCTCTTTCTTCTTTCCATTCAAATCAAAATGCCACGATACAATTGAATGGCATAACGTTGACCAAAATCACAATTTAATTATATCAACATATCATACTTTTTCCATAATATAACAAAATCAAAATTGTTAGGTTCGTGTTTTGCGTACCTGGGCGAATAGGCCCAGCGTACCCCAAGTTTGCACGCGACCACAACCTTAATCAGTATTGTCTTCTTTGGTACTCGAACTCGAGACCTCAAGGCTTTGTTGCTTTTGCAAGCACGCCTCTTACCATTGAGCTCAATGGTAA